>PVIJ01004917.1:39765-110840 GCA_004024925.1 Scalopus aquaticus | reverse complement strand
CCGCTGAGTGTCTCTCTCCTATTTGGTTTCCCTATAGTCCTGTTATAAGTGAAACCATTCGATATTTTTCTTTTTGTTTCTGGCTTATTTCACTGAGTATGATTCCCTCTAATTCCATCCATGTCGCTGCAAATTGCATGTGTTTATCTTCTTTGAATGCTGAATAGTATTCCATTTTGTATATGTACCACATCTTCTTGATCCAATCATCTATTTGGACATCTGGGTTGCTTCCAGACCTTTGCTATTGTGAACAGTGCCGCAATGAACATACGGGTGCATGTATCCTTTTGGATTAGTGTTTTTATGTCCTTTGGGTAAATTCCCAAAAGTGGGATTGCTGGGTCGTATGGGAGCTCCATGTTTAGCAGTTTGAGGAATTGCCATACAGCTTTCCATAGTGGTTGGACCAGTTCACATTCCCACCAGCAGTGTAGAAGAGTTCCTTTTTCTCCACATTCTTTCCAGCATTTGTTGGGTAACATCAAATATTGATAGTTGTGGTAGTGATTACTTCTATTTTTATTATCATTATTTTAGTCATAATAATTTATTGTTATTTCATTATTTTATGGGGTATCACTTAAGTCTTAAGAATTTGTAAAAGGGAGAAATAGTATGTTATAGGTAAAAACAAAAGTACTGGAAAGAAATTTCACTAATGTTTTTGGCAACAATTTAGTTTGTCAGCTGTTTTCGTTAATAGAAACATGAGTGCTATGCAACAAAATAGAACCTCCACAGAGGTTATTTAAATTTTATTATCAGTCTTCATTGACTTAAGACAAAGGGAACCCTTTAAAAAGGTGCTTATATGTACTTGGGGAACGGCAATGGTTATCGAAGTTGAAGTGCAATTAGGTTAAACTCTCTTTAGATAATAGATAACTAAGTTTCCAGATCGAAAGCATAAAGTCTATATATTTCCAATGTGATAAATACCAAAATCAGGTGTAAAGATTAAAATAAGGCATCAAACATTCCATGCAGTGTGCTAGGTTTTAGAGGAAGGAGGAATGTCCCTACAGCTGAGAAAAGCTACAAAGCCATCATTTTCCATGTCCATTTTTTTTATGTGGCTCTCAATGCTGAGGATGAAAGGAGAAGAAACATACAGTACACAGGTTTAAGGGCAACTCGTTCATTTCCTCTGTCTCAGTCAGGTAATCTGAAATAGAATATGAGAGAAACACTTTGATTTCAAACTCTTGTGCTTTCTGTGTAGAAGAGGTGTGTGTGTGTGTGTGTGTGTGTGTGTGTGTGAGAGAGAGAGAGAGAGAGAGAGAGAGAGAGAGAGAGAGAGAGAGAAAGAGATGTGTTGTATGTGTACGTGTTCATGGCAAAGTGGGGCAAGGGAGAGAGGCAGAGTGGAATGGAGGGAGAAAATTAGAGCATAAATACAGTAACGTGTCTTTAAATGCACATCAAAAATGTGCTTGTTTCTTTAACCAGTCCATCCTAGTAATTTTGGGCAGGAGGATTATAGCACTAATTAACATGCTTGGATAATTAATAAAATTCCAGTAAATTTCAGCTTTGTGAATGGTGGTGAATTGTCCACACAAATTTTTATATTTGATATAATTAAGATGAAAAAAAATTATCAGACTACTGAAGACTAGGGTATAACATCCAACAATCTCTACCAGTGTCCTCGGATTATACAATGCCGTAGAGGCTTCAACTCAGAAAGGGCATTGTTATTTTTCTTTATAAGAATCATTTAAGGTAGATTTATTGGAAAATACTGTCTTTTTTATATTTCATTTTCAAAGATCTAACTCTGAGATCAGGGTCATATAATGGAAATTTGCAAAACTTGGCATCACACTGCTGTGAGAATGTGAAAAAAAATGCTTTGCTATAGCAAACTGTCAGGAAAATTTATTCACATTTGACCCTTTGGTAGTGTGCAGGAACCTTGCAATTTAATTGTGACACTTTTGTTAATCACTGATGTCTCCTTGGCTTTGTTCTTTACTCCTCAAGCACATTATCAGAGGGTTGATAAGGAGGAGTTACTAACAAAATGAGGCAGAATATGCTTCTGACATGCAGAGCTTACAAATAAAGGATCACTTTCATCAAAGAAACTACAGTGATGAAGCTGCAGATAGTGACCTTTCTAAACCTCAAATCTGATCTTGTTATTTGCTTATTTAGAACCCAGAGAAGCTTGCCTTTGCTTTGAGTGAGGCCCATACTCCTTAACAGGGCTTAGAGGGCCTCACATCATCCCTGCTTTTTTTTTTTTTTTTTTTGCCAACTTATCTCTATAGCGTCTGGAATTTTTATTCCCAGAGCAACCAAAGTTCCTTTTCTAGTATATCCTGGGCTCTACCCTGTAAGCTAGTCAGCCTCCTCATTTCCCTTCTCCAGGCCTGGATCATTTCTGTCTTGTCAGGTTATGGGTTACATGTCCCTTCCTGAAAGATGCTCTCTTTGATCCCTAAGGTGAGATAGACTCCTTTCCTATTTGCTTCAGGACTTGATATTTCCAATATACTAGTTGTCTTCACACTGCATTGCACTTGCCCCTTGATTGCTCTGTGACTGCTAACTCCACAGGGGTTGAGATTGTCTCTTTCATTCATTCTGGTATCACTATGCCTGGTAGTATAAATTAGTACCTATGAACATTGTCAGAATGAGTCATACATAAATGAAGGGATTCATTCTTGTGGATTCTATCACATTTAAAATAAGATCCTATACTTCAAAATACCAATAACCATGTGAGCCAATGTTATTTTAACTAAAATAAATATGAGGTAAGCCAATAATTCTTTTTTTTTCCTGATATTTTTAACTTTATCGACAACTTACTGTTAATATTATCTAGGAGGCTACAAGACATTGGTCCAGTGCAAAAGATCCATTGAGACATTCAGGCCTCTCAAAAATGCTCATGTTTAGGAAATGTCCCTGGTTCAAATGGTCCATAACATTTATTTATTCTTTTGGTTTATGAGATTAATAAATAAGAAATACTATCATATTTTATTGGTCCAATAGTGTTGTGTTGTGTGAAGTGTTGTGTTGTGACTGTATTGCCATTAATGATGACACTTTTTGCCTCAGTAACCTACCTGGTAATGGCAGTAACCTACCTTGTAGATTGATTGGGGTTAGACTCTTACGGAAGAGTAGGATTTACATTAACTGCATACTAAAGAAGGCTACTAAACAGAACTAATATCAAGAACATTTTGGCATCGACTGAATGTCTCAATGGATGTTTTTGACAGGACCAGTATTCAAAGATCTTTGGGAATGGAACAACTCTCTCAGTGAATATTTTTGACAGGACGAAATATCAAGGACCTCTGGCATGGACCAAATGTCTCAGTGGATGTTTTGGACAGGGCAAAATACGCTGCGGGCAAAATATGCTACCGTCCACCTGGGATTCATAGGTAGATCTTCCTAGTTTTAATTCATAAAAGTTTTCTGCTTAGTGTGAATTCCTGTCAGCCAATAGATGTCTTTGACTTTGCTAAATTTCTGATACGATGTTTCCATTTTCTCAGCAATCTTTCCTTGTGTTTGATCTAACAATCCATTAGTAGACTCCCTCAATATTTATATTTAAGAAATATATATTGATATATACTTCTTTGAAGAAAAGGCCTGTTCTCATTCCTGATTCAACTTTAACACACAATAGAGACAACTTCCTCCTCTGTGTATTGTGGATATACAACACTTCGCATTTACTTGAACAATCTTATGATAACACAAATTCCCAGTGTCCTGATTGTCAGAAAATCAACGTTATAACATTCCTTATTATTTATCTCCAATAATTGGTTGTCTCACAATGAATTTGAAAGTCTGGAATTTAGTGCTTTGCCGCTTCTCCATTCTCATTCTATTTCCCAGGTCCCGGTACTGGGGACAGTCCTTGGAAATGTTATTGTCTCTTGTGCTCTTTCTCGAGTTGGATTCAGTTCTTTAGTCTCACATGTCTATTACAGTTGGAACATAATTTCTAACATCTTTGTATATTTCTGTTATGAAAAAGAAAAGGAAAAACTTAAAATTTCTTGGGTAGGAATTTGATACTTTTTCAAAATACTGGTCAAAATCAAATGATTAGAAAGTAATTTACACAAAAAATGGTAGGTTGTTACCAACTCTGCAGAAAAATGTAAGGGCTTCAAGAAAGTCAACCGGTAAAATTCTTGATTCTTTCAATCACTTCAAAGTGTTGTGAAATAGATTTTTTTTTTTTTATATCTTAACAACTTTGGGGAACTTGTGGAGTATATGTACTATGCAATCATTCCCTTGGGTGTTTCTTTACATTCTACCACATGAGCTTCCTACCTTACATGTAGGTTCAACTGTTTACTCTTTTATAAATATTCTGTAACTCCTCTTCTGCAGGACAATTTTAACATATTAAGAAGTTTGTCTTATTCTCACTTTCCAGGAAAAATATTTCGCATCTTAATTCCATTCCAAACACAATCAAATTTATATATTCACTAAGACAAGGAAGTTGATATTTTTGTGCTGAGATTTCTTGTACTTGTGGAGATAAAGAATTTATTTTAAGAGCCATCAAGGAGATAACCTTCAGGCAGACATAGGTCCTTAAGGGAGAGACTAACTTTTCTCTGTAAAAGTAAAGGGTGGAATTTGCAGTCTGGAATTGATGACTCCAGAGGATTCAGTTAATTTTCCTGAGAATGGAGGGGAAGGATTCAGTTTGAGGCTATTCTAATAACCAGGTCCTTTTGGAAACATTTTGAGAATGGCAGGATTTCAAAAGGGAGCCATTTTTGTTGTTCTCTGCCAGCTGCTCTCCCTGTACTTATTTGGTCTTTGTTGGTGCCACGGCTAGTTGGCTTCTAGTTCAGCTAATAGGAGGCCATGGCAGTTGAGAGGCCTGGGGAAGGTATTCTCTCCTGCTCCCATTCATTTTTGGTTTGTGCTCGTCACTGTGGCTGTGTCCTTCTACCATTCTGGCCCCTCCATGGCCTGGCTGTAACTAAACTCCTGTAAAAATTGCTTCCTCTCCTTGTTCTTTAGGCCTAGGGTGTTAGTGGCTCCCTTCTGCTACCGTCCTCTGGGAACTTCAACTTCCTTTGTGGATGTCTTTAATTTGGTTTTATTTCTACAAATATCCTTTCATTAAACTGTTTTCAATTGAACCCTCTGCATAGAATTCAGTTTTCTTTTGGAATCCTGGCAGGTACAGGGCCTAAAAAGTTAGGTACAGCATGTTGGGTATGAAGCGTCTTGCCTTGGCAGTTCCTTTGCTACACTGGAACATTCCTGAGATGACTGCCCAGTACATGAACAAAAACTAATACCAGAGACTGGTAGACTGGCAGAATCCTTGGGACCTTTACTATTTTTTTTTAAGATTTATTTATTTATGCATACAAGCTGGGCTACAGGCCAGAGGCATTGGGAGGCAAGAGGGGTCACCAGAGACAGAGTGGTGAACAGAACAGGCAGAGCGATGGAAATACACTGGTGAGGGGAGCAGCGGTCAGGCAGGAGACGTCTGCCGCACCATGTAGGAATCTCCCCGGCTGGGCATTGAACTGGAGTCACCGCTGTCGACAGCTCTACAGTATAGCACTGCACCACCAGGGAGGCCCCGGGACCTTTACTATTGCAGAAACTAGAAAAGCTATAAAAATGACCAGAACTGAATTTATCGCTTGACCCTGATTTGTGACATATTTTGCTACTCAAGTGCCATGGAACAAGTGCATGCCTGCTTGATTCATTGCTAAAGCAAATTTTTAGCTCTGGTGCAGAAGTGGCGATATGAAAAATATGACTCCTTTTCTCTGCGTAACTAAAGTATTGGCATTTAAGTTTCATTTACATCATTGTTTTTTGGTTACTCTTGGAGCATTGAGAGAACTCATGTTGTAGTGTCAGGATGGTTGTTAGAATCAGATTTTCTTAGGTGTCTGTGAGCCTCTAATCCCTGATTTATAAAATGGGAAAGTGGTATCAAACTGGTGGGAGTGTTTTATCTAAAGTTCTCAACAGACACTCAAAATGTTACTGCCCTTCCTCTTGATTGATATATGTACCTTTATGCTCCATGGGGCTCACGAAGTTAAATTGTAGGTTGTCTCCAGATTCTGCTGGGGACTGAGATTGGGCATTGCAAGCAAGGAGAGATCATTACAGTCCACATGGAGCTGAGGTTAAAAGCATGTATTCTGTCACCAGAATACCTGGTTTAAATCCATTTCCAACCCAGATAGATGATGTGATACTTGATAAGTTATGCATCTGCTTGTTTTTCTTATCAGTAAAGTTGAAATACTAATAGTATCTACTTCGTGGGATTATTGCAAAAAATTAAAAAGTTAATATATAGAGAGAGCTTAAAACAGATATTCAATTAATATTAGCCCCAATTATATCACATTACAGGAGATTGGTTATTTATTCCATTTAAGACATGTTTTGTGTCACTTTGTATCTTTGTCTTCTCATACCTACAACAGTATTTTTGGTAGATAAACAACATATGTAAAAAGCAACACTTGTCCAGAAACTTCCTGAGAGCTATTATATGAGAAAGCAGGTAGTTGATCTCACTCTTTGGTTTCATATTTATGGTAGTTGCTATTTGTTGCTTCCTAGATGTTCAAGTATTAAGCCACAAGGACCACCTTGTAAACAGAAGGCAGAATAATGAGTGCTGTATGAAGTGAATAAAGGCAGTTCTCTGAAATATTCTCCCCTAGCATTCAGCCAGCATATTACAGACCAATATTTTGTTCACTTTCAATTTATTTTAATTTATGTGGTACTCCTTTTCTTATGGATGCATCCTAAACTCCAGTGGTAGCCATGAGTTATATGAGATCATGTAACTCCTCCTTCCTTACACAGAATTGTAAATCAAATTTCTTAATCTACAGTTTCTTAGGGTAAATGAGAGAACTTGAACTTGTATAACTATTCCACTGTTTTTAGGAATACATGTTCCCCCACCTTTGTTTCTTTCAATGTATCAGAAGGCATTCTAACTAATAATAATATGTTTGTTTTTGACAAGTCACATATATTCTCATTCAGGGGCCAGATAAAAATTTACATTCATCTCCAGTTGTCACTGCACAATACATATTACAGCACACATGATCTCACTATGTCTTACACACCGCTATTCCCCTGTCTGTGGGATCAACAAGATAAGCTTGAACCTTGCTTTACAGGTAGCAAAGTGGACATCTGTAAGGCGCTTACGGACCCAGCACAGTTGAGAAAGAGCAGGACGACTGATACTCTTTTCACCCCATCAGTGTTTTTTCTACTCCCTTGCACACATTTGCCTCACTGTTGAATTGGTATGATTTTTTTTCCAGAAGAAACAGATGAATTCCCTGTTCATTTGCTCATTAAAGAATTGAGTCCTTAGCGATATACATTAAAAATGAAAGACAGTCACAAAAAACAAATAACACAGAACAAACTTAATTTTATTTATCAATAAATAGATCAAGTACTTCCCATTTGCAAGGCATTGCGCTAGGCCTTAGGCAGTAGGATGAATAAGACAGACACCAAGGTTGCCCTCAGTGAACCTCCAGTCAGAAGAAAAGAACATTAAACCGTCAGAGAATAAGACAAGATGGGGAATGTTGAGCTCTGCTTTTCTCTTTTAACCTTTAAATTCTGTGTATTTGGAGAAATTTCTGGTAGCACATGAATTGAGCTTTAGTATTTTAAACACTATATCTTAGATTGGGATGAGAAAGACAATTTACTGTGAAAGTTTATAACAATGAGATTGATAAAATGTTAATTCATAATTTTTTTATTATAGAAGCATTTATTGTAGTGACATTTTAATATAATGTGAATAGTAAAGTAATTCTCAACTAATGTGACTTTTATTTTACCTACATATTCTACTTAGGAAAACTCTAAAAATACTCATTTTAATCACTGAAGTGAATAAAAGACATTTTAAAAAGTGGTAATTATCAAATCAAAATGCAAATGAGTGTATAGGGTATTATAAATATGTCTATGTCATAATTCTAATTTAGTGTACCTTACTTATTTCCAAATAAATTACCAATGATGATATTAAAAGCCCTGACTAATAGGTTTTTTGAGAAGGGAAGACCAGATCTTGCAGAACAGGGAGCGTAAGACCCTACAACTTTAGGTCTTTATTCTTACTGCCTGCTCTTATAGTCTTACATCTGTAAAACAAAATGAGTCCACCATTTATCACTCTCTGCCAGGCTATGTGTGAGTATCTTACATATATGAAATACTTGATGTACTAAGTTTTTCACCTCTTACTTTCTCAATGTGAATTCCTCATAAATCTTGAGTTTTTCTGGGCACACATGTTGTTTCACTTTACAGAGAAGCAAGTTGAGTTTTTGAGAATTTAATTACTTGTCCAAAGTTGCAGAGTTTGTAAGTGGAAAAAAATATAGCTTGTAATTAAGTTACTAATTTTCAGGTGAGTTTTAGTTGCCACACCTTACTACTTGCTTATGTGATATTTGGTTTTCTAAATCTTGGTAAGCAAAGGTATGTTTAACTACAGTAATGATTTACTATAAATTAAAACAGATTGACCATGAAGAGCTAATGTCCTGAAACTCTGAAGTCCTAAAATGTTGATGAGCCTTTTAGCAATTATTGTAGGTGTCTCTTGATTTAGGATGCAGACTCTGGCTTAATGGAAGAATATGGCAGTATATCAATCTCCAGACTCAGATGTACTGACAGATACACAAATCTTCCTTGACTTATGAGGTTACATTCAATAAGACCATCATAAGTTGAAAAATATCAGAATTTTAAAATGCAAATATACACCCAACCTACCAAAAATCTTAGCTTAGCCTAGCCTGTCTTAATTATGCTCAGAATGCTTGCATTAGACTACAGTTGGGCAAAATCATCTGACACACAACCTATTTTATAATCAAGTGGTATGTATCTCGCATAATTGAGGTGTAGTGAAAGTTAAAGAATGATTGTCTGGGCTCTCACTATTAATGCTCATGGTTTCATATTGAAAACAAAGGGGGCTTTCTATAAAGTGCATATTGGTTTTGTACCATAGTCTAGTTAAAAAACTGTAAGTCAAATCATTGTAAATTGGAGACCATTATAGTTTTTGCCTGGTTGATTACATATTTTGTGTTCTTAGAGGAAATTTGGATTATGAAAGTATGAATTGTATTATAAAAAGCATAGGAAATTGAGATAAATCTGTAATAATATGGCATTCTCTGAAGCTTTTACTTCTTTTAATGAGTCCAGAATGTTAATTCATCTGCTACCTGTCTATTACCTATGTTTATGAAGTAGAGACTCAGGAGAGCTATGAGGCAGATGAAGTCACATGGCCTGCTCCAAATAAGAAATTCTGAAGGAACAACAGCTTATATGCAATAGAGCAGGGGCATATCATGCATGTTAGGACATATTATACATATTAAATCAGAGAAATAGATAATAATTATATTCCATACTTAAAATCTTGATTTCTTAGGAGGGTGAGTGAACTCTGGAGTAGCTTTATGGAATAAATCTCAATTTGCTTGCTTTTTAAACATAATGAATATTTTTTTATCTCTGAGGTATGGTTTTAATATAAAATGACGTAAGATTGAAACTGAGGAGTACTCAGAAGTACAGAGGGCAAACCTCTGCCTTTTATGGTAGCAGTCTCTGAGATTGCTGGGGCTAACAGCAAATTGGATGCCTGATAGACTAGAGTACAAGCCTGGGAGAAGGGGAAAAAGAGTTTTCCTGTAGAAATTTCAGCTGTGACTATGACTTTTTAACTAAGTACAATGCAGATATAGCACTTAAAATGTGTCAGGCTCTATTCCAGTTCTTTATGGATGTTAATGCATTGAATCCTCACAACAACCCTAGGAGATAAGTACTGTTTTTATTATAAATGAGGAAATTAAAACCCTCAGGTGTTGAGAAACCAGCTTTCATGTAGTATCACTTGTTTTATAAGAGATGGAACTGAAATTTAACCCCAGATATGACTTCAGAGTACATGATTTTAACCACTAGACTGTGATTTCTGCAGTAAGTCTGTGGGAGGGAGTGTGTTCTGTAGTTTGTTGCCCTCCACCAGCTAGTAAAGTTGTTTTCAAATGCTGATTTTTGAAAATCCACATTTGAGGGTGAGGTTTTATTTTAAAGTGTAATTCAATTGTCTCAATTATGATTTTAAAATAGAACTAAAAGTTCTGTATCAAATTTTAACACTTCAAAAACTATCGGAGTATTAACCAATTCTGGCAGATTCTCTTGACATTGCCCAGACCTTGGATTAAAATTTCTCGTCTCATTTCTGTGCATATAATTAAGCTTCTTGTAAATGTGACATGAATTACTAAGCTTATAACTTTACATTGTTTTCAATTTATTTTGTCTGTGTACATTTGAATATATATGTGTTCACAATTCTCAGTTAAATGCAAGCCTAGAGTAAAGCACATTAGTAATTTTTTTTAAAGATTTATTTATGCATACAAGAGCTGAGGTATAGGCCAGAGGTGTGGGGGCATTGTGATGAGAGGATTCACCAGAGACAGAGTGGGGAGCAGAACAGGTGGATTGACTAAAATACACTGCTGAGGGAAGCAACGGGCAAGACAGGAGAGATCTGCTATGCTATGTGGGTTAGCTCCCTGGCTGGAGATGACACTCATGCTGCATTTGCTGCTGATAGCTTCATAGTGCTGGGACTTAACTCCTTGCGCCACCAGGGAGTCCCTCTATTAGTAATTTATGACCAGCTTCTTTTAATAAAAAAAAGTTAGGGTTTCCCTTCCACACATCTAATTTAGAAGGGAATGACTCTTATCCCACTCTGGGATACCACAGAGAAATCAATAAAAGGTAAAGTTTAAGTGCACGATATAATCTTTCTTGATAATGAAATTGAAAAAGAGAGAAGGGCTTATACCATGGGCCACATAGGATATGGCTTGGGATGCCTCTTCAAACGTTTGCTTTTGGAAATCTATTCTTGACCTGTCTACCATTATAAATGAGGTGTGGGTTTGGGGGGAATGAGGTTGGCAATGTGGAGAGAAGGTGCTTCACCATCCTGGAATTCGGTATCTTTACTTCTAGGATTTTCCTTGAGCCTGGTGAATCAATCAATCTCTCTCTCTCTCTCTCTCTCTCTCTCTCTCTCTCTCTCTCTCTCTCTCTCTCTCGCCTCTCTGCCTCTCTCCCCCCACCATCTCTCTCTCTCTCTCTTACACACACACACTCACACACACATACACACACTTCCGCTCCTCCAGATCTGCTTCCTTCAAATGTTCATATTCAGCAAACACGCTCTCAGTTACTAAGGCCCATTCTCCTAAAGGGTTTATAAAAATCAAAATAGAACTTTATCTGTTGCATGTTTTTCTCTTAAAAGTACACTTTTCATGATCCAAAAATACATGGTTATGATTGTGCCTCAAATTTTAACTTATAATTTTGTTCCGCAAATTTATACTATATAGCTTGAGAAAAATGTAAAAAATAAAATCATTTCTTTTAAAAATAATCTTTGAAGTAATTTTATTAAAACACTGTGTATATATATTATAACTATATCAAAAACAATCAAAGGAAATAAATTCTTAAATTTTCTTTTAAGTAAGGAAAGAAGTCCAGACCCTGTTTGTTTCAACTAATAGAAGATTGACACATAGATAACATGACCACCCACACTTCTCTGAATACCAAAGCCTCAGAATGTTTCTGAACCAACATGAACCAAAACACCTGCTCTGGGTAGCAATCAGAACATCAAATCCTTAGTTAATGCTGATTAAATTTCTACATGCCAACTGATCTAATACTGGGTTGCCAGAAAAGTGATGATGTATTTTTTCTGTTTTCTATGCAAAAATAAATCATGACTTTTCTGACAACTCAGTGTTTCATTAATATTTCACTATATTTACTAAAGAACAAAATGCAAAACAAATCTAAATTGCTAAACTGTGTAAATATTTGGAGATATTTGATCCAAATATGTATAGCAGTAAGCAGCAAAATAAGTGGTTCTCAGGTGTATGAATTAAGGAATTAGTTGCAGTCAGAAAACATAATACTTCTTAATATTGGTTTAGGACTATTCTTTCATAATGATCATAGAAACAATTGATCACTACCCCTGTGGTCACTGATAATGCTTTTTATTGTAGGTGTCTGACTATATAGCTCTGTTTGATTTTGGAAAATATTACCAACCCTGGGCTTAAAATTTCTTTAGTTATTATAATTAACCTAAATTATATAGTATAGTTTCCCTCCTGAAAATCTTTGAGTTTTTTGATCCAATTTGCTGTTTTCTTTCTATTCCATTTTCCTTTTAACATTCATCTCTTTCTCTCCAATGCATAGGTATGTGTGTGTGGGAGCACACAGAAATCCAATGTATTTTTTAAGGGAAGTGAATTATGCATTCCCAATAGGGACATTTTAAGTATATTTTTGTGTTCTAGATACTGGCATAAAAAGAGAAGAGCAAATTTACTTTAAGATAATTCCACAGAGATGTCTGGTATTGAGGAATGCTTCCAAGGAATTGAAAAAAAATACTTGCTACTTTTCCAATTACATGTAAACTCTTAATTCCCTTTTCTTCCCCCTAACCTCTGACTGCAATTAAATGGACCTTAGAGAGATTAATAGAATAATAAAAACCAGAAGCTAGAGAATGCATCCTGATTATCCCCAGTGTCTAGGACTCATATTTTAAGCAATACAGAAAAACCTTACTCCTGGAATTTCTCAATTATGTATTATATGCATAGGTTACTCTCCTTATCTAATTCATTTGATATTTTATGTATCTACTCACTCCTCCTTTAAATAATTACTGAAAATTGTTTCTGTGCCAGGTGGAACTAGGCCTTTTAAATAGATGAATAAGAGACAATTCCAAACTCTGAGGAAGTCTGAGTCTGATGGGGAAGCTCACAGTTTGAGTGCATTTACAGAGACAGCCAGTTCAACTGTAGGTTTGAAAGGATTTTTAAAAAATCACGTTATCTTAGTAAGCAGTGTTGGAAGTGACCAACAGGGTATATCTGGCTTAGTTTTCATGAGAGGAATTTTTCAGATAAAAAATAGAAAAAAATCAAACAACTTATCTCTGATTTGGATTAAACCTGGGACATCTCTGTAGATCAAACAGTGGGATAATCACTAATTCCTGATTCCTTTCCTTTTTGTGTATTATAGTCAAAGACAGTTTGTAGGCTGATCAGAGACCTTTGTTAGAGGTTTGTGCTAAGATGCTTGTGCTGCATTGCACTTCAAAGTTGGGTCAGAGTGTTCAATAAATTGATTTTTCTGTCCATTCTATTTCTTGTTCTAGAACTCTATAACTGGATACATGCAGCTTCCATTCTGTAGTGGGAAATCCTGTGCTTTGAGTGACAGCAGTAGGCTTTTGAAGTTTCATGAATCGGTTGTGTTGATTTTCTCTTTGTTCAGTCTAGAGGGTAGGATGTGTCTGGCTCATCTAATTTAGACACTTAAAAGTCAGATCCCAATTCTGCTTTTCAAAACCATCAGGGCTGCTTTTTGTTCTCCAAACCCAGGAACCCTCAGTGAAATCAATGAGGTTGGCAGGAAATTTCTGAAGAGGTGAGGTTAGCTTGTTGTTGGCAAGACATTTTTCTGAGAGCTGGGCAAGAGAAAAGCCTCTACCTCAGGTGATATTTTTTTATAGGTATAAGAAAAGGCTTTTTGACGGCTTTGTGGATGATTGGAATTTATTAGAAGATAGGTTAACAATAGGCCTTTAAAATGATATAAAACAGTACATATTTAAGTATTTTTAATTGTTCTCTAGAGTTAAAAACAAATGATAAATTTTAAGATACATTTTCTATGTAAGAGAAATTGTTTTGGAACAAAAAGTTGGTATACAACTTTATCTTTCTGGTTCAGAAAATAGGAATATGTTAGCGGTTCACTTGGTGAATTACAAGGTCGAAAACCGTTTGATTAATGCTGTTATTCTAAAATAGGACTTGAACTTGGTGTAGTGGAAAGAAACATAGCTTTATGCAGGTCAATGTATTGGGCAAGGTGATACTATGAATAAGATTCAATTGCTTTCAACTGAGTCACTAACTGCTGATATTTCTTCTATGTCAGTGTAACAGTTTTCCAGCCAATAATACGTATATATTTTTAGATGCTACAAAGTCAGGTAAATTCTATTGTCAAAGAATAAGGTCTCTCATTAGTTCACTAAAAAGCTAGATAATTTCCACTAGTCATTAACATTTTTTATAACTAAATAAGTGGTTATTTCATGCATGCTCTTCTCTCTCATTTCAAAATGAATCTCCAGTATATTACAGTATATGTAAATTATAGAACTACCGGCTATCCTATTTGATCACTGCTAGCAGATTGTGAATTTATACAATTAATGCTTTATAACTCCTACCTTTCAAAGATCCATTCTGATCCCTATGTCTAATCTTGCATTTATTAAAATTAGGACTCCTAAGTGTTTCTACATTTCAGATTCTGTAAATCTTAAAAATAATTGTTGCAAGTATGGACCAGTGGTTTTCAAAAGGTGGTCTTGAACTAGCAGTGTTAGAGTGACCTAGAGTCTTGTTCAAAATGCAAGTTCTTAGGCTCCACCTTTGAACAGCTGTATTAGATCCTTTTAGTGGGGGAACGAGCAATCTGAATTTCAGCAATCCTCCAAGTGTTCTGATAGATGAAAGAAATAGAAAATGGCAGGGAAATGTATTTTGTCTGAATTTCTGGTTCCTGAAGATTATCCTATCTTTTTTAGAGATGGACATTTATGTAATATAAAGATGGGAAATATTTGCTTGCACTTTCTCCAGAACTGTTTTACTCTTCACATACCATGAGAAATAGATCTATAATTTGTCTAGATAAATTGCTCTGATATTGAAGGATAGTAGAAATTTCTTAGCTTTTCAAGGACTAAAAGTTGTCTGAACCAGCTACTTAAGATAAGCCCTATTGAATTGGTGTTGGAGACACCAGAAGCACGTCCCTGGGCATGTCCAGTTTATGAAGATTGAAACTCTTAACCTTGGAGACATCTTGAGGCCACAAAATGTGAGACACTTGGAAGTGTTTGCTTCATGAAGAGAGTTCATTTATATTCCTAATGTCTGGAGTATGTTACTCAGGCTCATTTTATTTTTATGGCGGCCCATTCTAGAAGGGAAAGGGAGAGCTTCTTCCCCTTTATATGTAGAGAAAAATCGTTTTTCCTCCTCCCTCATCTATGATATATTGGGTACCCATGTAAGCAAACTAACCTGAATCTTGAACACGTTGCCTTAGGAATGACAGCCAGGGGAAAGTGGGGCAGGCATATGTTATTCGCTATGAGATATTTAGAAGGAAATCTGTCATCCAGAATACTTTGTGACTATATTCATGATAAAATCAATAAAGATGAATATTAAAAATTCAACAAAATTACATGATTCACTTAAGAATTTTTCTAGGTTTCTTTACCTTGGCCTATTTTTATGACTTAAGGATTGTATTTCTTTTTTCCAACTAAGGTTCATTGTGTTTTCAAATAACAGTAAGTTTAGATTGCTGGTTCTAGGTCAGAATTTGTAACATCTCAGAAAATTTACCTTCTATATAACAGAAAAGAGGACATATAAAATTCACAAACTAGTCCAGAAAGAAAAATTTCTTAAAAGCGCATCTCCTGATATACTCAGCACTGTTTCGGACTGTAAACTAGATTCATCATAATCCTTCAGTAAAGTATGTTATAAGCTATTTTCTGGTGGTTTTGGAATCACTTAGATACATCTTACCATTTCTATAAGTTATATATTTTTAATTAGTTGCTTCCTCATTTCCACTTAGTGTTTTATAAACTTTGCAGCAATCTTAGAGATGCAGGAAAAAAAATACTACTTAATCTTCCAGTCTGATGCCACAGTATAGGGCTTCTCTTCTCTTTCCCGGGACTCAGGTTCTTAATTCTGATGTCTCTTTTTCTAACACCTGAATCCTGCTATCTCTTATTGCAGAGCCAGACACATAACCCCTAGGTAAACTTCTTAATTATATCTTCAGATTTCTTTCATGAAATTTGAGATGTAATCGACATAATAGTTTAATCACTATAAGTCTAGTTAATATCCATTACTGTATATAGTTGAAAGTTTATTTTCTTGTGATGAGAACCTTTAAGATCTACTCTTTTAACAACTTTCAAACATCCAACATAGTGTCATTAACTATATTCACCATGCTGTACATAGTATCCCAGGATTTATTTTATAACTAGAAGTTTTACCTTTGATTCTTCTTAGTCATTCCACCTAACTCTATTCTTTGTATTCATGAGTACACTTTTATTTTTTAGATTTTTTTTTAAATTACACATGTAAGTTAGATATGGTACTTGTCTTTGTATGAAGGTTCACATATCATTATGCCTCAAGGTCCATCAATATTGTAATGGTATATCTGTATATTTGTATTTAGCTATATTGATAGAGACATAACCATATACATATATATAGAGACAGAAACAGAGATACCTAATTTTCCTTATCCATTTACCATTCTTCTGTCATGGAAATTTAACTTTTTCCCACTTTTGGTTGTTATAAATAATGCTTCACTGAACATGGGGCTGCAGATATCTTTTTAAGTTAGTGTTTTATTTTCATATGAATATCATATGTGATATTCATCAGAAGTGAAACTGCTGGATCATATGGTAGTTCTATTTTTAATTTTTTGAGGAATTTCTATACGGTGTTCTATAGTAGCTACATCTATTTACATTCCCACCAATAATATACAAAGGCTCTCTTTTCTCCACATCCTTGTGAACACTTGTTATTTCTTGTATTTTAAATAAAAGCCTCTGTAATAGTCATTCTTTTGCCAGGCAATACATTCACAGACTTTGGGGATTTGACTGTAGATATCTGAGGAGGGGAGCTATTCTACCTATGCTGTCATGGAGATATTGCATTCTAGGCAAAAATCAGTAAGATTTCCCCAAAGGTTTTGTTCTGCATCAAAAAATCACTAAATATAGTACATGAACTCATACCCCTGCTTTTATGTAAAGAGACAAAGGAGGCTTGAAGTCTTCTCTGGTTCTGTCTTGTCTCAACTATCTGAGAGCCAATTTATTCACAAAAGATATATTCTGTTCCCAAGACCAAACATTGATTTTAGGGGAAATTCTACTAAATTAATATTCATAAAAAAAGCAAAATAACTGCATGTAGCCAGTTTGCATTACTAAACAGAACATACCTGAAATCTGAGTCTGAAGTGTCTATAGTTGACTGCTTCACTGGTTTAAACTCCCTTAAAATAATTGGCGAAGGATTATCTTACATATGCGTAACCAAAACTGCTCAGATAATTGGCCCTTCCCAGAAAAAAAGACAGGGCCAGTTCCCAAAAGTGATTCAATGGTACCTCTAGCATTAGGATCATTCCCCGATATCCTAAAACAACTGTTCTGTTTTTTAAAAGTTCTTATTAAGTCTCTCCCTCTTGCATTAAGAAAACTGCTGCTAACAACTCTGACATTGGTGGTATGACTTTACTACAAATATGCTGTTTTCTAGGATATACCTCCTTTTAGGTAGATTGCCACTTTAGGATTTTATAGTTACATAGACAACTCTAGAGATGAGTTTTACAGGATGAATAATTCAATACCATCATTCTTTTTTTTTTTTAACTATTGAAGGCACAGACTCAAGAAAGTTAAGTAACCAAAGTCCTTGTGACTAACCCAATTTTCCTGAATCTCTTTATAATCTGTTTTTCAGAATAACAAAATCACCTGTATAGATGGAAAATCTCTTGTGAATTCTACCTGTCCTACCACTTTTTTTTCTATGGATTGGGGCCAAAGCAAGGGCTCTTCCTAACAATGACAGTACTAGAACAGAGTAGCAGTGAGTGATGCTCTTGCTTATTTACAGCTTTAATGTCCCTCTAATGACAGCTTCTATTGAAGCCTTATCCTAGAATTTCTAATTTCAGGTATCACTGTTACTTAATTTTTATGTCTCAAAATACCTTTATTTAACAAATAGGGACACTATTTCTGAAGCTTTTGTAAGGATTCATGAGGGAATGTATATGAAATTAAAACAGAAGTTTAATAACTTGAGATTCTCTAAGCTTTCTAAGATGAGGTTGCAGAACTCTGAACACAGAAGTAGATAATTCTTTTATGATTGTGTTAAATGGCATCTGGAGCATATGCAAAGCAGCTACAGATTAAAAAAGTGAATAATACAGATACAACATAGACTAAGAAAGATAAATGATCAAATGAAAATAAGAATGTTTTACATCCATTTTTGTGTCCTTTTATGGACTGTAATTTCTTTAGATAGTTTTCCATGTTTTCAAATGATTTTAGTTCTCAGTGTATCAGCAATGTGATCAGGCAGGGAATATAACAAGGGCCCAAGAGCCCCAAACCGTACAAATAAAAATAAGATGTAAAATAGAAATGTGAAAGTTGTACACAGTCAAAATCTCATGCTATAGCACACCTAGGAAATATTATTCCCTTTGTTATAGAATTTGGAATGTAAACAATGACATTTTTAAACCAAGTGGTATAAATTTAATGTGATTCAAGAACTATACTGTACATGAAATCAGAGATAAATGCAGAGCCAATCGTTCTTCTCTATTCTAATTATCTCCGTCTCAGCGGATTAGAAAATGGTAAATGTAGAAGTCAAG
The DNA here is from genome assembly GCA_004024925.1 of Scalopus aquaticus. Lineage (NCBI taxonomy): Eukaryota > Metazoa > Chordata > Mammalia > Eulipotyphla > Talpidae > Scalopus > Scalopus aquaticus. Next base: position 92,069 of record PVIJ01004917.1, on the reverse strand, counting down.
TTGGAGATGATCCTGCACTCAATCGCCTGCCAAGTTAAGTCTGATAAATGGCAAGTGTGTATAATTAATACTGTCATTTTTCCCCAGACCAAAGGGCGACTGCAGTAACTATAGATTGTAATTGTCATCGTTGTCACATAAAATGTGCTATTATTAAGTTCAGGCTGAATTTTATTGCTGGGAATGCTCATAAATTGAGCGGTCAGTCATTTAAATTACCAAGTAGAGAGGTTTGTGGCTTGCTCTAAAACTACTTTCTAAGACAACGTATTTGACTTTGGACCTCTAGAAACTAATTGCATTTTTTGAACAGACGTCGGACAGGCTATAACCTATAAGTGAAGATTTTCTGACAGACATGCCATGTGCGCTTATGAATGTTCTTAGAAATCTTACAATTTTATTTTAAATGTGGTTGTGCGGGCAAAAGAGAAATGAGGAATAGACATGAAATGCCATATGAGTGGGAGAGAGCATTTGAAAACACATTTACTGCTTTCTTGCAAGATGCCTACTTCCCAAAAGGTGATGTTGACAAAAAATTAAAGTGTGCAAGATGAAAATTAAGATGGATTTACTGTCAATGTTTTAGAAGATGACTGTGGGAAAGAAAATTGGAGTAGCAAGAGCTGAGGAGCCAGTTAGCCATGTGTTAAAAAGATTAATGGCTAATAGTATGTTTGATGATTGCATTTATTATTAGTTCAGTTTCTTTGTATTTTTAAATTCACTATAATTAAAATAACAAGAGTTATACATATTTGCCTAAATTACTATGCTAGAATTCTGTAAAGAAAATCAGTGATGAGACACATGACCTTGTCCTGGGTATGTTTAATTATATTTGCATTTTTCCTATTTTATCATAAAAGGATATTTTAAACTAAAATATACAAGCAGTGGAAAAAATACCCATATCCCTTTCATCTTGGTACTACAGCTCTTGCCATCTTAATGCACTTCTTTTATATGTATAAAGATGGATTTTTTTCTTTTTAGTTTTAGGGCTTATGTATGTCTGTGCATCATCCAAGATTTTCTATGACTAGATACTATCTGTTCATCTTCATATAGCTGTATATTTTACTTTGGTCATTCTCAAATATCATCTCCCCATAACCATGTACTCTGTATTAGCCTACTTCCCTCAACTTTTTAATCGTACCATCCTTTGTTGAAATATAATAATAGTTTTTGTCATACAGTGAATAGATTTCTTACTCATTTGCTTATTTTCTTTTACTAAAATGTAAGTTCCATGACAGTGAGGACTTGTCTGCTTTATTCACTGCTCTATGTCCCACTCCCCTCAAATAGAAGCCAGGATCTAAGATCCATAGAGAGAGAGAGAAGCCTACTGTGTTTTTTTCTTTGTTGGACACAACTTTTTCTATATATGTGTTATTTTAAAAATAATGCAGAGAGTTATCTTCCACATTTACAACAATTTTCAAATTTTGGAAATAAAACATTAGAAAAAGCTTAGAAAGTAATCATACATGTTAGAGAAATTCAAAGCGTCTGAAGCCATTTTTTGTCCTATTTATTACATATGAAACAAATATGTATATTTATATATTAAATATTTTTGTGTTCATCTTTTAACATTTTTCTTAAGGGATCTTGTGTACTTTTACCTTTTGAGCTGACAGGCCTAGTTACATTCAATTAAGTCATGTTGGAGAAAGGTGGCATGCTGTGAATTTAACTGGCACGGCTGGGTATCACCTTTTAACACTCCTGGCATGATGTAGTGAAGGAGATAACAATTATGGTCCTACCAATAAGCACCTGTTATGTAGGTTATGTCAAATACTGTGGCCCGTGCTTTATATCACTTAATTGCATAATAAATCTATAAAGTTGGTAGTGTATCCCTATTTTAATTTGTGAAACTGAGGTTCAGTGAGATCAAATAACATGCCCAAGGTGACACAGTTAGCAAATGTTGGGGGTCACGATTTATACGCAGGTCTGTTTTCTCACACTAGCTACACACACTCTGCGACACCATAATATCACCTTTGAGTTGGATGAGTAGATCTCTAGAAAAGTGGGGCTATACAAATGCCACTGAGGATGATACTAGACTTGAAATAGTCTTGAAACATTGATGGTATAAAAATGTGCATTTTAAAATGTACTTGAATTAACTCACATGTTTTATATAAATCAACAAAAACCTTAAATACTTCCTTTGCATGTTTAATATTCAAGTGGTAAATTTGTAAAAATAAGGTTCATAACGAAAATAGTTTAGTCTTGTTATATAAAATTGAAGAATGGTCTTAAGATCTACAAAAATATTTTCTGGTTCTTTTGTTTGGACAAATGCAGGTTGTACAATATTTATTTTTACTGACATTTATATGATATTTTTAAAATATGTGGAAAACTGTTGTTTCTAAGGCATATTGACAACATGAAATCCTAGAAGGATCGACTGTTCACATTGTTCCTGGGCAAATCAATTTGGAGAGTTTGTGATTTTCTATTTTTATATTGGCAGCATGAGATTGTTTGGACATCTCTGGCCTGGGTATAATTAACATTATTGTAAAAAAATACTCATCAAAACTCACATGGTCTAATCTCTACTTTTTAAATTATAAAAATCGCATCCTTGCACATAGGTATGATGTAGGGATCAGAGAAAGTAAGAAAAAAATTCTTTAAAGATGATGCCACTGTTGCCACCAAGGAAAAAAATGTCGCCAGTAAGGCAAATTCGTCATATAAGTTGCTCTAAAGTGGTGGAGAAGCATTTTGTATTTGTTTACTTTGAGGTAGAAATTTCATTCTCAGAACAGCTGAACTGAAAATCTCCACATTCTTTGTCCTCCCTGCGCGCCTGTGTGTGTAGAGGGAGGGACTGTTTAGACAGAGTCGTGGGACTGAGATGGTGACTGCCTTCTACACATTCTCTAGGTATCTCTCTCTTCTTACAACCTGAATTAATGCATTTTTATCATGGTCCAAGAAGGTAGGATGAAAGGAAGTCTGTAAGTTTTCTTTTGTAGAGAAGCCTTTCTTTAAATTGTTCTTTTCTGCTGAGTTTCTGAAAAATGGTGCAGTAGTCTTGTATTTTGATAAACTTTGAACTTTCTATTACTATTCCTTTGGTGCCTAAACTCTGTAATTTCTCTTAGCATATTCAGTTTGCTTTATTCTTATCAAAAATGTGAGTTGATGTAGGAATGGTAGTTTACTTTTACAAAAATGTGTCAATAAACAAAATGTTCTGGGATGTGATGTTAGAATAAACTCTTAACCGAGCATTGACCTGGTCATCAGGTGATGTGGGTTTTCAAATTCACAGATTATATTGCTATGTATTTGTATGATACTAGGCAATTCATTTGATCTGAGTCTTTATCTGTGAAAGATGTATGTTAAGCTAGATAATATCAAAATTGTCACAGAATCTTCAATTTCTGTTACTCTCTACCACTTCCTTTGAGTGGTTTATGTAGCAACTAGACCCTGTTTTCTATAGGAAATAATGACTTTATGTTGGTATAACATAACACCTTTGAGCTTTCATAGCAGCTTTACCTTAATAGCATGTGGCATCAATGAACAATATGGGGGAGGTATTATCTACAGAAAAAGATGGAGAAACCAAGACTCAGATCCATTATGTGACCGACCTTCTATTTTTTTTCTTAAAGTAGGAAGAAACATTGTACTGAAAGCCAGGGCACCTGAGTTCTAATGCCATCTGTCTGTCCTTGGGCAAATTTCATTCCGTCCTAAGCTATCGAAGCACTTTGTCTGTAATGAAGAAACTAAAAATCAATAGAGTAAAAACTATGGTATATTTGAGGAACTTGGAAGAAAAATGAAATAGAAATTAGATAACCTTTTACAAGCATGAAATAAGAACCTTTATTATGCCTGTAAGAAATTTAATGATCTGACTTTTTATATTACCATTATTAACTTCATAATAATGGCTAGCAATGTGAATTTGGGGGAATATAGACACAAGCATTGGGCATAATATGGATGGGGAGTACACTAACTGGTTCGTCCTGAATCTTTATCTAAACATGCACATTAGATCCAAATATTTTAACTTGATAAGGAAAACAAACAAATAGGTCAACTATCAGTTCAGGCAGTCATGAAAGTTCTTACTGATCTGAATGGAACAAATGGATCTGATATGTCTATTTGTTCAGTCAAAAGATTTTTTGAATATCAGTTATATTTTAAGCAATGTGTTTTGGACAGAAAATGAAAGATATGATCTTTGCCTTTAAAGATGTCATAGACTATGTTGATTCAACTTTAATCCTCTGTATTGAGTTAATGCCACCTAACTGAACCTGCTGTAGGCAGATGGTTATGGAATGCTTGCGGAGGGTGTTGAACAATAATGGGAATATGTCTACAGGATTAGACATTTCTGATTAAAGGTCATCCAGGTAAAAGCTCTGCAGATGACTTTGGAATTTTGAGAATTTATTGTCTTATTTGTTGTTTCCATTCTTCAGTTCCAATCCAGATGGTCTTCATCCAGGACTGAGGATAATAGACTTTGTTTCCAATTTTTTAACATTTAATAGCCCAAATATTGAGTCTGACTCACTTTTTGCCTAGTATCATCTGGAGACCCTTCCTTGTTTTTTGATTAGACGGGGAGTTAGGACAGTAAGTCAGGTGAGTAAAGTAGGTTGTTTATAGATATGTAAACTTGATCAGGGATGGAAAGTAATTCTCCATGATAAATTGATTATAATGATGGTCACCAAGAATCCTCGTTATTATGTAATATCAGTAATACACTTAAAACTGATCACCCTATTTATAGTCAAAGATAAATAAATGAGGCCCTAATAGGAGTAGGGATAATAATTTGAATTTAGGCCTTGGGATAGCCCAGTGATCTTTAAAAAACCATAGCATGAAAGGTTCTGGAATGTTTTAAGTGTGTTTTTTGTGTTCTCCATATTGCCTCTATTCATACTGAGCAGATTTCTATGTTTTTGATAATTGTGCATGGAAGTATTTAGAGTATTTAGTATGATTGTCACATAGAAACTATCCAGTTACAGCTATGTCTAATGAGAGAGGAAGAGGTCATGTTGAAATATTCTGTGTTAGAAAAATCCAATTATGTTGAAGGTATGAAAGCACCCAGGCTTTGTTCTTTGGGTGGTGGCCTTGGGAATCCAGTTAGATAGCACCATGATAAAAAGACCAACTAATAGATTATTATGGTACTGGTGAAATGAATAACATAATAATCCCAGGAAGACTAGGGATTCTTTCACATTGTTCTTAGGAAAGCAAAGACTTTGTCTATCCTCTAATACAAGAAGAAATGCTGAGATTCAGTTTCAAATTTGCTTCTAGGCTTTAAGTTTGTTTTTAAAATGTCTGCCATATCTGTCTTGTTAAAACTTTGCGAATTTTTTTCTGCCAAAAATTGTTATCTTTTATGTACTCTTACACTCAAGTATTTCAATTACATCTGCATTAATTTTTTATTTAGCTGTTATTTAGATATTAGAGTTATCTGTAGCTAAATGGATTAGGGATAGTGAAGTGATGCTCTAACAAAACATTTGTCATGTTAATGGTCTGTTGGTCTGCTATACATATCCCAGTGTGGGTTACAAAGTAAAGTTAATCATAAAGATGCTTTTCCAATCCTGCTAGTTTCACCAGTAAACAGCACCAATGGATTCTGTGTTTATTGCTTTGCTTAGAGTTTAATGGAAGACCTCTGAAAGTGATGGGATAAGTTGTACAGTCAGTATATCTGAAGCAAACTTTTGAGTCTGAATGGGCTATACAGAATTAGTCTTTACTAGCACTCTTGGAAAGAACATTTTGTGTTAATTGAGGCAGACAAAATAGAGACAAGGTTACACTTATGATCATGATACATATAATCTTGACTTTGGATCTATACTTGAGTGTACCAGGAAAAGAAACTGATGGGTGTAGAAAGACAGCAGGATGAATTTGATAAGTGAATTTTAAGGTTCAGAGTGTAATTGCTTTCAAAGGATACAAAACCAAGGGAGATAAGGGATTTCATTTTACTTGATTTCATCTTAAATAGGCATTAATATATTGATGCAGAAACCTCAGAAATTATGTTGTATTAACCTGGTAAATATTTCCCAAGGAGTTTTTGCATTCAAAGTTCAATTAGGCAGCTCTATAAAAGCTTCTAACTCTGATAGTTGAATGTTGAGGTCCATAATCTATAGTCCCCTGGCCAAATCTGGCTGCTACCTGTTTTTGGAGCATCTGGGAGCTAAGAAAGGGTTTTTTGTTTGCTTGGTTTTTTAAAAGGTACTTTTTTTAATGGCTAAAAAGAAAATGAGAAATATTTATAGATATGTGACATTTACATGTAATACAAATATCAGTGTCCATTATTAAAGTTTTATTGGAACAAATCCAAACCCCTCCCTATTTTTTAAAATAATTTATCCACGGCTTCCTTCTTACAAGGGTGGAATCAAGGAGTTGCAACTGTGTGGTCTACAGAACCCAACATATTTACTGTCTGACACTTGAAAAAAAAATCCAAGCCCTGGACAAACTGCACTTACATTATTGCTTAGTGTGAGATTTGGTGATCTCACACACTAAGATTTATTATGAGGACTGTTATGTGTTGGACATTTTTCTCAGAGCTTATTCATCTCATTTAGCTCTCCCAACACTTTGATAAGATAGCTGCCATTTATATGCCTATTTTAAAGAAGAAAATGAAGCACAAAAATATTTAAAGACTTTCTCATAAATGACATAGCTGTTAAGAAATGAGATTTGAACTGTGATAATAGTCCAAAGACAATAGCATACATTTTCTACTTCTTAACCTCCCATAGAGCTTGTATAAAACAGGGATGTAATATCTTTTTAAATAGCCAGTATTGAATTTGTTAAACTACTCCCTTAGCACAAAAAAAGATACTTAATAGGATAGTTTCTCATTTCTTTCTATACTGTATGTCAAATTTTTCTCAGGATCTCTCACTTTTCTGTATATACAAATTTGTGGACCTGGACCTGGAGATTGTGCGAAAAAGGCTGAAAATGCCCTGTTTTTGCAGTATAAGTACTCTTTATTTTTGACCTAATTTCCAAGGATTAGTCTACTTTAAAGTGTCTCTTTCTCTCTTACGAAATATTTCAAATATAGAAGAAAACACCACTGTCCAGTTTACTCAAATCTCAAAATATTTCTGCATTTACATCCTCTTGGTCTTGACTTTAAATGACATTTTAAAGATATAGTAGACTTTAGTCTTCTATATATGCCTCTCCAATCTTTCCTCTCTTTCTTCAGAATTAATCACTATTCCCCTCAACCATGGTGTTTTTCTATCCCAGAAATTTAGAGAATTTTGCTGTATGTTAGATAGTAAATCATATAAAGTACTGAATACATATCTAAAATTTTTTGGTATTACAGATACATTTCTGAAGAATGCATTTTTACTTAAAACTATATTGGGTATTTATTAATGTTGAATACTGCAAATCTAGATTGTTAGTTTTAAGGTCTTCCTAATACTCCATTTTGTGACTACATAACAAATTATTAATCCATTTGCTTGGTAAAGGACATTTGACTTGTTTCTAGATGTTAGCTATAGCAGATCACATTGCAGTGAGTATTCTTTCAAGTATCTCCTTGTCTGGGGAGAATTTTATCTGGCGCAATCATCTCAGCAGTGATGGGAGATTGCAATTCCCCCATCTTTGTCTGATCCTTACCCTTAGAGACTCTTCCTCATTTATTCTAGGGCAGGGCTTACGTACTAGCATTAAAGATAAACAAAAAATCATCTTAGGTTTTCAATTATTATTCAGCACTTAAAATTGCCTACCTCTAGACTGAGGGTGGCTGGATCATAGAAAGTGCATTTTTAAAAATTTGTGTATTGACAACTTGTTTCCCCTTTAGCAATATGTGTGTGTTCCTCTTAAAAGTACATCCTTGTCAATGCTTGAATTGGTCTCTATTTTTGTTTAGTTGCTAATAGTTGAAATGGTATAACATATAAGTTTTTTTTTTTTCCTGGATGACTAATGAGATGAGTTTTGTTAAATGTTTAAATTTCTACTACTGTGAACTTTATTCGTTTTGCTCATTTTTCAATTAGATTTTTAATTTATTTGAATTTGAAATATTCAAAGTTTCTTATCAATTATGTCTTCTCTATTAGCAGTCATGTTTTGAAGTATGCAACTTTTTTCATTTTGTCTATAGTTTTTTTATACTGAAATAATTATTTTGATGTCAGTTTCATTATGGCTATATATGACTTATTTTAGGAACTCCTTTATTGATAAAATACATTCTCTTGTATTTCTTCTATAAGCTTAAAATTTTAGCTTTTTGCATTTTCGTTGTTGGTCTACTTGGAATTTATACTTGTTTATATTATGACTTCATTATAAAGCTAGAGTTTAACTGGAGAACAGATAGTAGTAGCCAAGTAGGCTGGAGTCCTATGTGCTGATGGTATAGGGATGCTGTAACAAAATACCACAGACTAGTGGTTCAAACAACAGAAATTTATTTTCTCACAGTTCTGGAGGATCCAAGCTCAAGCTCAAGGTGTAGGCAGTTTGCTTAGGTTTCTTCTAAGGCTTCTTTCCTTGGCTTGCAGATGGCAGTCTTCTCAGTTTGTTTACACTATCTGTCTTCTAAGTATGTATCCCCTGGGTGTCTCAGTGAATCCAAATATCTTCTTAGAAGGACACTAGTTCAGCTGAATTAGGGTGCACCCTACCTATTATGTTAACTTAATCACCTCTTTAAAGGGCCTATTTTGAATAAAATTAATTTGTATTTAATTTAATTTGGGGATGGGATTTTAACACGTAAATTCTGGGGAGATGATGGAAACACATTTAGCCCATCAGAATATATATAGAGTTTGCTATATTTTTAGGACAGCATGACATCTAAATTTCTCTTAGGTAGCAATCATGGTAGCTCTGAACTCTCAAAGAACTGAAATAGAAACTGCCAGACCTCTGATGGCCTAGATGTGCCACTTCTGTTTCTTTCCATTGGTCAATGCAAGTCACAGGGCAAGCACAAATTATGTACGAGGGGATATAGCTGCCATATACATAAACAGTATTTTTGGTGACCATCATTATGGACAGTCTACCACAGAGACTGAGTACGGGGTTACCGGGGTACAAAGAGAACAACGGGAAAGCTCAATTTCAGATTCCAAGGAAGGAATTTGATTGGGAAGGAAGGACAGTGATTTGAGAAACAAACAATTGAAACTGTTACACTTGGCAGAATGTCCAAACAGAATATGGAATGGAGGAAAGTCTTTGAATTTGACAGTAAGGATTTGGTGAACTGAAATTTCAGGGATATAGTAGGTCATGGATTTGCAACTAAGGATTTAAATGCAGTAGAAACAGTGAGCAAAGCATGGCAGCTGTACACCTGTAAGTGAGTGGGAGCGAAGAAGAGAGGAAATGGAATGTTTCAGGAGACAGGCTTCCTTGAGTGATGTGAAGCAAATAGAGTTATCCACAATAACCCCCTCTTCTTTTTTTCTGTCTCGCAGGGACATATAAAACCTGCTGCATGATCCGGGGTCTGGCTTTCATTTAGGTTGCCATCTTGTTAGACCTCTCCCCTATGATCATGTGATTATAGTAGGAAATAAAGTCTGGTCCTATTTTGGAAAATATTGTGGGACAATTTCTCAATGAAGATTCCTTTCACTAAGCAACAGATGAATTGTGGAAAGCTTATATTTCTGGTATCTTTTGGTTGGGTTGATTGTTTTCAGATGGAAAACTCACCTCACTAAACCTCCCCAAAGAGTCGGTGGCAGAGATCAGTAAACTAGTATTTATGGGTGACATAATAGTTTGCTGCCTGTTTTTTTGTAAATTAAATTTTATGGGAACATAATCACACTCATTTATGTACTGTCTGACTTCCCTGCTGTATTGGCAAAGTTCAGTAAATGCAACAGAGACCATGTGACCCACAATGCCTAAAACATTTATTATCTGGTCCTTTTCAAAAGAAGTTTGCCATCCCCCAGATCTATAACATTGAGAACTATCTATAATGTGTTACCATTTAGCAGTCAACTAAGGCAGCTTAGGCTGATGGATTGGGAGGAAGCTTAGAGAATTGCTAAACTGCTGCTGGAGATCGTGGAGACCAGGCAGGGGAATGTCTAAATGACAGTCCTCAGTAGGGCTGCCAGATTCAGCGATTAAAAATAGAGCAAATGTTTACATTTGAGTATCAGAGAAGATGAAAGGACGTTTCAGTATAAATAAGTATGTCACATGCTTTGTTACATACTTTTATTTTTAAAAGTCTGAGTTTTTCTGATACTAAATATCAATTGAGCATCTTGCGTTTTCTCTGGCCACCCTAAATCAGAGGCAGCAGAGTAGTGTTTAGGAGTACTTAAGACAGCCTAAATTGAAATATTTAGTTCTTGCCTGAATGCTTTTCTGTGGCATATCTAGCTCTTTATACTTCAGTTTCCTCATCTGTAACATAAGGATAGTAATCAAAGGTAAAATTCACAGTACTGGCAGCCACAAAATAAGTGTTCTCTATGTATTTACTCTTATTACTCATGCATCAAAGTAAGTAGGATGAGAGAACTGGGTATTTCTAGATGCAAATGTTGTGAAGGTGTTTGTGAACAGAGGTGTGTTTAGCAGAGCAGGTATCAAATCAGAAACAGATGGACTTGACAGCTGTTTAGAAGCAATCAACACACTGCAACACTGCAATGCAAACATTAAAAAAAAATTGCAGTTAATCTGAGATGCAGCATTCTTTATTAAAGTGTCCTGAAACCCCCAGTGACATTTTTCTTTCAAATCACAAAATGGAAGTTAAAAGTTTGTTGCATAACAAGAAAATGGGTAGAATTCTTCTTAGTCATTACATCTGAGGCAGCATTATTATCTCTCATTGGACTCTTATAATAACTATTTTCTTAATGGAATTATCCCAACTATTTATTACTATGGTTCCTAGTCCAAAGAGATATTACTTAAATTCCTTAATATGAAATATGCTCTAGGAAAACAAAAAGTTAATAGTTACATACTTGATTTAAATAATATGTACTACATAATGAGTTTTTAAAATTATAATAATTAGCTTCTATTTTTCATAGTTCCTTTAAAAATAGGATATTATGTGAGGGTCTCCCTAGTGGCACAGTGGCTAAGCACTGCGCTGTGGAGCTGTCGGCAGCGGCGACGCAAGTTCAACGCCTGACTGGGGAGATTCCCACATGGCGCGGCAGACCTCTCCTGCCTCGCCCGCTGCTCCTCTCAGCAGTGTATTTCCATCGATCTGCCTGTTCTGCTCCCCACTCTGTCTCTGGTGAACCCTCTTGCCACCCCACACCTCTGGCCTGTACCCTAGCTTGTATGCATAAATAAATCTTTAAAAAAAAATAGGATATTATGTGATGATTTAGAAAGTGATAGCAATTGAGGAAACTGAGGCTAAAAGTGCACCTGACTCAACAAGTAAAACACATTTGAACTTGGTGAGATTCTAAGTCAGCTATAGTAGATGAAAAAAACAAAAAGGTTTTAAAACTTTGAGCTTATTCTTTAAAGATGCAAAAACATCTTTATCAAAAGATGTTCTCTGATACAGCTATTCTCCTGCGGTTACAATTTACATGTTCTTGTAAGTCAAGGCTTTGATTTAAAATTATTTTCAAAAATTACTTGTTTCCTTTATTAACTAATTTTCTACCTTTAACCCCTATTCATCTTTTAACAATGTTACTTGCTGCCTTCTATAAGTGTACATAAATAGAGCTCATTCACTGTACATTATCATCTGCACCCATGCTGTTTCAGTGTTTTACACTTAAATAGACCTAGTGGCAATGTACTGGGAACAGAGGCACCAACTTTCTCTTGGCATGGGTTCCTTGTGCTTATGCCAAGACAAGGCTTTTATTTGTGCCCTGACAATAATAAATGAACCTATGGGAATACCAGGTGGTTAAACAGTGGATGCCCCAAATGAATGGTCCAAGAATAATGCAGCAACTAACTTATAAAATGTTTCAGAAATCATGATGCTGAGGGATAATGTTTTGCAGTTATTTCCAGAACTCATTAAGAATTTTAAGTCCTTAGGAGTCTTGATGTATGTACTGTTGAGTCAATACCAATAGATTGTCTGTCTGTCTATTCAATCATCTATTTCTATCTTAGAAGGAGAAATGTTATAGGCTGTATAGTTAAAGTAAATGAATAAAAATGAAAAATAATGCAGGGAATGCAAGATTGTGCAAAGATGGAATATGTTCTCTAAGCCAACACAATTTGGTTTGATACATGATCCTTTTATTTTACAGTTTTAAAATGCATCTCGTGGCCCACACCATTCTTTAATCCTCTCCTTGGGGAAATAAGCAAAGACATGCATTTCCATACAGGTCTGCCCCTCTGGAAGGTTTACTTCAATGCTATCAACTTCTATTCTCTCCAATCATTTTTCTTTTATTCTCAATATCCTTTGTTTCCAGTAATTCACTTGAGCTATCTGAGCACCACTGAGAAAAACTGTGAGATTTCTCTGCCTGCTGACTTTGTTGAGAGTGGCTTTTTGTGAGGGATGTTATTTCTGATCTATAGACAGTTAATAGATAAATAGACTGAAATTAAATTATCATTCTCTTACACAATCACATTGATCAGAAAATACTTTTTTTTTCTGTACTTAAATGCCTTTAAGTCTTATCTGGTAACCTTGAGCCCCAGCACCATGTGAGATAATGGTGTTTGCTATTTTCCAATGTGCAGGAGCAAGGAGACATCAGGACAAACCATCATCTCCCCCACTCAGAGCCCAGTTTCTCGATCATCTATCTGTGATTATTTCACTTTTAACCGCTTTTTTAGTGAGTCTTCTGTTCAAAACAAAGCATTCATTCCAATATGTGAACAATTTCATAGGAAAAAAACCCACCAAGTTGCAAGGTTAATTTACTCATCTAAGCAGTTATAGCTGAACTATATTAACAACATCTCTGAGAGTTATTGGCATCGTCACAATCATTGGAATGATAAAGCTCAGTATTATTTAGATGAGCATATTTTATCATACTTTTAAAGCTCTAACTATGTGATATCACAGGTATAGATTTACCTAATTTAGTCTTCCTGAATAAGTCAAATGCACCTTTAAAAATTTATTACAGATAAGCAGATCAATCTGATTGTTCATGGAGACACTGATACCTTGTCAGTCTCATGCTAATTAGAATGCTTTCCTTCGTTGTCAGGGGATCAATTTCCAAATAATTGTGAAACCTAGTCATATAGTATCTTTTCTTTATTAATTTCCATGTGAATATGTTTGTTTGTAAATTTTCTTAGAATAAAAAGTAGGCCTCTGGATTCCTGAGATTAATGTTCTAATGTTTTGTCTATTACTATTTTTAGTGAAGATAACATTGTCTTATGGGAGTTGCCAGTATATCCCCTGTTCTAGGATTGTTTTATCTGTTCTTCAATTGAGGGATCATTTCTTTTGGCATAAATGTTTCTTTTCATGAAGATCTTCCATTTCAGCAAATTAAATTCTTTACATGGGTTTTTCACATGTCAACACACATGAAATCACACAACCGTTGATTTCCAATTTGTTTGATTTTCTTGGTGGTGCAAATGGAGAAAAAGTACACTTTTAAGTCACTATGATTTAAATGAATCAAGTATTTAATAGCCATTATATTTACTAGCACTTCTTCTGTGACAGATACTAAGTTTTTTACATGTAATAACTAATCTTTTGCAACTCTATTTCATTATTTCCTTATGTACAGAGAAGGTTACTAAGACAGAGTCAAAGGCAAAATTAAAATATTTTTCTCTCCTGCTGTTCATTTTATTTTGCTTAAATTTTATGGATTTTCCAATCACTTAATAACTACGTAATTTGGGGAATATAACTCCAAACTCCATGGGTGCACATACTTCAGTTCCAAAACTTCAGTATGAATACACCATTGTATCCCTTCTCTTATCCAGTCCTCTCAGTTTTCCCACTCTTAGTAACCACTATATTTTTCATAGAATGAGTTATTTTTGCTGTTTTGCTTTGATTCCTGATTCCTCCCCCCTACAAATAATGATACCATTCAGTGGTGATAGTGGACATGCTTGTCTTATTCCTGATCTTAGGGATTATGCTTTCAGTTTTTCATCACTGAATATGATATTAACTCTTGAGTTTGTAATATATGTCCTCTATTATGTTGAGTGAGATTTTTCTTTTATTCCAAAATTGAGATTTTTTTTAATCATAGACAGGTGTTGAAGATTATCAAATTATTTTTCAGCATCTATTGAAATAATAATGTGATTTTATCTTTCTTTTACAATATGTGGAATGACATTGATTGATTTATATGTGTTGATCAATCTTGCATCTCTGGAATGAATAACACTTGGTCATGAGAGATGATTCACTTATCATATTGCTAGATATGATTTGCAAAGATTTTGCATCTATGTTCATCAAAGTTACTGTTCTATAGTTTTTGTGAGCTCCCCTTGTTTGGTTTTAGGTCCAAGGTGATATTCACCCCATAAAATGTATTTGGGAGATTTCCCCTGTTTTCAGTTTGTTTATTTTGCGTATAAAAACTGAGGAGTAGGCCAGAAATGTGGGGGTTGAGAAGATTCACCAGAGACAGAGTGGGGAGCAGAACAGGTGGATCTACTGAAATACACTGCTGAGGGGAGCAGCAGAAAGACAGGCAATATCTGCTGCACAATATGTGGGTCAGCTCCCTGGCCAGGGATTGAATTCAGGCTGTAATGGTGATAGCACTGAGATTTAATCCCTAAACCACCAGGGGGGCCCTGTTGTCAATATTTTTGAAAGTTTGAGAAGGATGGATATTAGGTTTGTTTTGAAGGTTTTGGTAGAATTCAGTAGTGAAACCATATGATCCTGAACTTTTTGTTTTTACAGAGACTTTTGATTACTCTTTGAATTTTTGTGCTGACTAATCTGTTCAAGTTGTTTATTTGATTCTGGTTCAGTCTTACAAGGTTGCATTATACTAAAATTTTCTCCATTTCTTCTAGGTTGTCCAAGTTTTTTCTTTTTGCATATGGATGTACATAGCAGTATCTTATGATGCTTTTTATTTCTGTGGTATCTCTTGTAATTTTGCTTTTATTTCTCACTCTTTTTAATTGGATTTTCTTCTAGCTCAGTGTTAATTTATACTATCAAAGAACTGGTCTTGGCTTAACTGATCTTTTCTATAGTCTTTTTGGTTTCTATTAGTTTATTTCTCCTGTCATTTTAATTATTTCCTTCTACTGAATTTTGGTTTAATTAGTTATTTTTCCACTTCTTTCAGATGTAAAGTTAGTTTGCCATTCGAGACTTGTGTATTGATGTGGGACTGTATTGTATGTACTTTCCATCTTAATCCCATTTTTCTCTTTAAATGCAATGAGATTTTTGCCTTGCTTATATTACATCATTGAAGAACTATAGGATTTATATAAGGTGAATGGTGCAAAGGGAAATGTTAAATTAAAAAGAGAATTTACTACTTCCCCTTTACCTTATAAAGCATGTCTTAAGGAGTGTTAGAAAGTAATTAAACCAGGTTTCTTTGTGGAAGAAAACAAATTATAACACATAACAATGGCTGGAGAGTGAAGAGAAAATTTCAGAGACAGCTGAGGTATGTGAGAGAGGGGAGAGAGGAAAGAGAACTAAACATTTCTATTCTATTTTATTTCTATTTATTTTAAAAATTTTCTATTTATTCTATTTCTATTTATTATGAACGTAATCTTATTTTTAGCATTTCCTTGAGATATAAGATTAAATATTTAATTGGTCTTCAATTACTTTTAAGAAAAGACTAAGATTTGGGGGGATGTAACTGACACTAAAGTTATAAAAAATGCCTACCATGGTTTACAGTATTAGTATTTTTACAGTATTAGTATTACTGCTAATAATATTACTATAATACTATATACTGCTAATAATATATATACTGCTAATAATATATACTGCTATATACTGCTAATAATATTACTCATTTGTCTTCTCATTAATAATATTGCTAATAATAATATTACAGTATTAGTATTACTGCTAATAATATACACACACACAGCAACTTTCTTTTTATCTAAAATGCAGCTTAACTCATTTTAATATGCCTTAATTTAGTTTTCACAGACTATTTTGTTAGTGTTATTCTTTACTAATGCATGGTGGCATGTAGTCATAACTATCTAATGGCATAATTTAACAATGACTTTAAAATGTAGTAATTTTAAACCGTTAGGTGGAGGAAGAAGAGCAATGCAGGCATATTGAGAAGGATGCATGCAACATGCCAGAAATGGTCTATTCCAGGGGAAGTCAGGTGGCTAATATTATTTGTAACAGGGCGTGGGCATGGACAAAATTTGCTGTAGTCTCCCAGCCCTCTGATATAAGGCTAATACAGTGCTTCTAAATCTTCAGTTGGATTAAATCCAATAAATACATAATGACTTTAAATCCCAAGAGGACTACATTTGAATGAGATTCAATCAGTGATATTTGTGCTTCTAACAAAAGAATGAATCTGATAGAGAAACATGGAAAGTCTAGAAAACTGAGGTTCAGAAAGTGAAGATTTGCGTCATTGTTTAGTGAGTACTGTTCTACTAAAGAAGACAGGATTGTACAATAATACAGGATTGTAAAATAGCTTTACTAAAAATTGAATGTAGTATACTACTGTTGTCACCACCCTATTTTGGATCTTCAATTTCACTCTTACCCAGGAACCTCTTTAGAAAAAATTGGAGTTCATAGTAATCTTGCTAGAACAGCTCAAAATAGTTGATCATTACTATGTGTCAAATACTGTTCTTGGTGCCATATTAGCTCATTTAACTCTTTTAAAGACACTTTGAAGTGGAAGCTGTTACTAGTTCTGCCGTACAAATGAAGGACCTTCACCTCATTAAGACTAAAAAACTTGTTCAAGACCAAATTGTTGATGTATGGCAAAACTGGAATTCATATTGAGGCAATCATAACTCCAAACTGAGAGTTCTTATTCATCCAGGAACACTGCCTTGTTGAATCTGGGACAAGGGAAACCTTGGAAAGAAGATAGGTACCTGATCACTGGAATAATAGGACTGCTTTATTAAATTAGTGAATGGTCATTGAAGTATTGTGGTCAGGAGCATATAGATCCATTTCATTCAAAATCAGTTAGCAAAATTTCATCACAGGGTGGCTAATCTTTCTAGATGACAAACATGTCTAGTATTCAGAGCTGAAATTCTGAGGACTGTTTCTGGCTCCATAAGCACTAAAAGGGATGGTTTTTACAAGCATTATCCAGACTATCTCATTAACAATCCAGCCTCAACTCTTGGATCACTGGAAATGTTGGTGCAAGCCTGTCCTATAAATGGTGGTTTCTATAGGAGATTTGGGATTTTACAAAGACTTCCGGATACAATCTTTTAGTGAACTCATTTGTCTTCTCATTCATTCTGACATATGACCTAATCTTAACTGCTTAAAACTCAAGTTTATCTTTTAATGTAATCAAATTATTAATACAGCAATATTGTTAGTAACAGTTGCGGGTTTTTTTTTTTTTTACCACCCATCTATAGGATTCAACAACATTTTAAAAGATAAATCTGATATTTTGATAAACTCCTGCTTATATTGGACTCGTCCTTCTCTCTAGGAAATTACTCCTGAGAGTTGGCTTGTGTCAATTCCTACAGTCAGGAACAACCATTGAGCTATTTTCTTCTTCATATTTATTTCAAGTTGTAGTCATGTTAAAATGAACATATTTTCTCTTTATTCTCTTCTTTCTTCGAAATCTTTCTCTGGTGAAAGGGCCGTCCTAATGTTGGCCCTTTCACTTTCCTTCTGCTGGGATGATCATCTGGAGGCCTGTGGTCACCCACAGGCACATTTACTCAAACTAAATCCAGTTAATCAGGACTGACACCTCATTATTTCCCTCTACTCTTCCATGTAAACCTGCAATTGGCATCCATTTCACACTTACCAATAAAGTTCTCACATGGAACATAGTTCAATCCAACCAGTTTTCCTTGATACTTTCTCTTACCTACCTTTTAAAATAATTTTTTCCAGACTACTATAGCAATTAACCTTTGCCTTCCTATCTTATCTTTTCAAATCAAACAAACCAAGCAAACTGTTCTCACAGTTTTAACTACTTACATTAATTGCTTTCTGAGCACCAAAATGACTACTTTTCTTCCTCTTGTCTTATAAAAGAATTAATTTCCCACATCTTCCTATGTCCAATTCAGTAAATACAGCAAAATTTGTTAAAAAGAAAAAAGGCAAGGAAGGAAGAAGGAAGAAAGACATTAATCAGCTGAATCTTATCAAAAGCTTAGTGCTTTTCAAATGTTTCTTCTCTTCGTAATGGAGTACAAAGCCACTTAAAACCACCCGCCAAGGAGAATGCAAATAATAGTTGGATACTAGTTTGTCTAGTTTTGTACTTAATTTTTATTGATGGATAAATATAAGAGCTAATATGTTGATCACAGGTATTGTCTCTACAAGTATTGACAATATCTGCTTTAATACTTTGAAGAGTTAAAATATAATCATAGTTACTAAATCATAGGGGCTTAAATTAGTGATAGGACCTGAGCTAGAATAAATGATGAGTGTTAATGTTGGAAGGTTAGCTTGACTCTAATTTATGGGTTTTCTGTTTGGATCTTTCAGTAGGGTCATGATTTTTATATTAATATGTAGAGGTAAAAGTAGAATAATGTGCTTTTGCAATATTCTTCACCTTTTCCAGAAACATGAGACAGTTTTTGGGTAATATAAACTTCATCTTAATACCTGAGTAAAACTATTTACCTTTCTTAGAAATGGAGAAATGATAATGGACATATTCTGACTTCACAAAGTCTGAATACCCACTGTTATAACATAGATCTCATCATTAAAGCTGCTATCATTTGAAATCTCAAATGTGGCAAGGAGCTACATTTTTGGTCAGAGAAAAGGTATTAAGGTATAATGATGGCAAGTTTAGAGGAGACATATTTATAAGAAATGAGTAAATTAAAGGTGAGGTTGCTGAGGATTATCTACATTCAAATTTTATCTCTGGAATTCATTAAAAAAAAATAAGCTCAAAGTTTTCTGCCTTCCCTTGCACTCTACTGACTTTCCAGGGACTTATAAAGTGAGTTGAGCCCTGATCTACCTTCTCAGAACAGCACATTTGTCGATAAAATGACTATACAGCATTTTTCTCCTTAAATAGCATAGAAATTATTAATATTCCAAGTGTAGCCTGTAGGTAGTGATTCCACTGGAAATTTTCTCATAAATTATCGTTGGGTCTACTTCATAGAAATATATATCATTGTGTAAGAAACTTGTTCTTAACAGTTATTTACTAGCAAGTGATAAAATATCAGACATCTCTAGCAGAGATAGCTGTAGTAAATTATTACATTAGTAATTCCAAGTGAAACACATCTCCTATTATCTATGTCCCTATATAGTGTCTGTCCACAGTAGCTGCGGGCTTGGTTATGTGAACTGATTTGGCTAATAGGTTATTGCCAAATGTCAACACTATTAGAGGCTTGTTATTGCACATTGTAGTTTCTCTCTTGAACATCAGGATCCCCACAATATACTATTAAATGGACCAAATAGAGGAAAAACAAGATATTCTAATCAGTAGCACCAGCCAACTTTCAGATGGTAGTGTATAGTCATGGGCGATCAACCAGCTTCCCACAGTTTATACCTGCATGAATGAATCAAAAGGACTTAAAAAACAACCTCCAGTTGAGCTTTGTCTCTATTGAGAAACCAAACTATTATAACTAGATAAATGGTTCTTGTTTTAAGTCACTACGTGTTGGAGTGGTTTGTTTCTTAACACTATATAGCCAAGCAATATCTGTTTGTTACCCCAACTGGATCAGTTATTGCTATTAGTTACATAATTTTGTTGGGCAAATTGTACTCTCTGAAATACCACTGGCTAAATAGAAAAATACTAATACAATATCTTTCTGTTTATATATTTTTAATTAAGGAGGTCATTATTCATCCCTTTTAAGCTGCAGAGACAGAGATTTGTAGAGTTAAAACTTGCTCAAAGTCACCAAAAGTACAAGTGGGCAGAAAGTAAATTAACTTTCCTTTCTATAATAAGCCTTTTACATAAATAGGATAATTCACATTTCTGACTTCCTCCACCCCCAAAGAAAAGTAAAACATAAAATACCCAGGATTAAATTTGATAACAAAGGAGCAAGCCTAATAAAATCATTTATATACTGGAATAATCTAGAGGTCAGGTTCCAAGAAAGATTTGATATTTTAAAGATACCAAATATATCCAGAATCAAATATTTAATTTCAGTCAACACATTTTTAATGTTAGAACCTAAAATATGACTTTGAAGCTCATCTCAAAGAATAGTGTTAGAAAAATGTCAAGAATTATTGGTAGAAAATAGAATTGAGAATATTTTTGGAAACCAAGAATGTAGAATATACACCTTGGAGCTATTGTAATCAACATAGTGTATATCTGGCAATCATCACTCTTAAATAATATCTTTGCCTTCTGTTTCATAGAGAGAAATGGAAGCAATTAGGAAAATTTTTTCTATTGCTCTTTGCACTACTATGTTGACCTGTCTGCCTCTACAACTAGACTGCCTCTAGACTCTTTGTCTGGTCTCCATTCACTTTTGATAAACAGTTTATGTTCTTATCAAATAGCAATTGCTTTGCTTTATAGTGGCTCCTATCCTTTTTTCATCTGTTCAGAGACATTGCTTTAACAATTACCTCCTCTCTTGCGGCATCAATTTTTTCTCAGTTCACTGGACTATATCACTATATAATTATACTGTTTTTCTTGACTTAAAAAGAAGGGAAAAAAAACCCTCTCAGCTCCTTATTCTCCAGATTCTATCAAATTTTTCTTTCTCCTTTATAACAAAACACCTTTAAAGGAATTTTTGTAATCACTCCACTTCTCTTTTCATTCTCTTTAAATATGACTGCAGTATTTGGTTCCTACCACTCCATCAAAAAAGCTCTTGTCTGTCTTCTTTGAATGCTGAATAGTATTCCATTATATATATGTACCACATCTTCTTGATGCAATCATCTATTTTTGGACATCTGGGTTGCTTCCATACCTTTGCTATTGTGAACAGTGCTGCAATGAACATATGGCTGCATGTATCCTTTTGGATTGGTGTTTTTGTGTCCTTTGGGTAGATTCCCAAAAGTGGTATTGCTGGGTCGTACGGAAGCTCCATGTTTAACAGTTTGATGAATGCCATACAGCTTTCCATAGTGGTTGGACCAGTTCGCATTCCCACCAGCAGTGTAGAAGAGTTCCTTTTTCTCCACATCCTTTCCAGCATTTGTTGTTGCCTATGTTGTTGACAAATCTCTGGAGAATTGTCTTTTTAGCTCTTCTGCCCATTTTTTGACTGGGTTATTGGCTTTGCACATGCAATTTGCAGCGACATGGATGGAATTAGAGGGGATCATACTCAGTGAAATAAGCCAGAAAGAAAGAGAAAAATATCAAATGGTTTCACTTATAACAGGACTATAAGGAAACCAAACAGGAGAGAGACACTCAGCAGGGGGTGGGGTGGGGTGTGGGGAGGTGAGGATAAGGGCACAAAATGGAGTAGAAAAGGACACAAGGGACCACAGAGATGGATCACGGGTGAATTGGTGGTGGGTTACCCAAGGGGAATACAAAATGTAAAAGACATAAACAACAATAAAAATATATTTAAAAAAATAGCTCTTGTCAAACACATGAAGGACTTAGAACACCAGTGTTCAATTCCAGGCCCTCATTTTACTCCATGTATCAGTTATCTTTAACACAAATGATTACTGCTTTTTTTGAAACAACTTACTTTATCTAGATTTTGGGAAACCACATTATGTTTATGCCATTTAAACATGGCTTTAACCAATATCTGTACATTGGTGACTCTCAAAGCATATCTTCAGCACAGATATCTCATCCAGACTTCAAATTCAAACCACTCAAACTTTTATTATGATATTCCATTGAATACCTGACAGACATTTCAAACAAATTAAACCTAAACTCTTGAATCTTGATACTCAATTCTTGATGGGGAGGCTCTCACAGGCCTCTCCATCAAAGCAAATGACAACTGTGTCCTTCTAGTTGCTTAGGTCTAATATGATATCATTCTCTTTCCTTTATTCCTCACATCAGTAAATCCTGTTAACTCTAGTTTGCAAAAATTCATAGAAACTCCTCCATTGCTATCACTGTCATTCAAATAATCATTGTTCTCTCCTGGATTATTGCAGTAAACTCAACTAATCTTCCTTCTTAGGTAAATTACACCACAACTAAATAAAAATATCATATTTAAGGAGGCACCTCACAATGTCATTTCTCTTGTGGAAAATACTGTGAAAGGAACAACTAACTTTGAAAGCAGCAGAAAGGTTCAAATTTAGATTCTGCTACCTGCTGTCACTATGACTATGGATGGGTAAATCATGAAAATTTTCAGCCACTGCTCCTTTATCTAAGAAATGTGTATGTAATTTTCTCTCTACTTTATAGCGATTTCAAGATTCAACAATTCCAGAAACATATCTGTGTATGTGAATCTTAAGTAGTACTCAAGTATCAAGTGATAATAACAAATTGATAGTATAATTACTATGAAAACTGCATAAATGAATGCACATTGTATAATATTTCAAGTGACACGAAATGTGAAGAATAATTTTAGATTAGTGGAAAGCATAATGTAATAACCACTTCATTGAATTTACTACACAAAACGAATGGGGGGATGGGGAGAAGAGTGTAGCACAGCCACTTTAGATGGATTTGTAAAGATTTATTGAGCCAAGGGAGCAATCTGCAGTCTAGTAAATTGGCATTTGAGGGGTGTCACAAATAATAATGTACTACATCTTGCACTATAATGCACAGGTGTCCAAAGGCTATTACAGTCGAAGCAATGCTCTAAAATTCTATGAAGGTAATAGCATGGCTACCATGAGAAGGGTACTCAGAAAAAAGCCTTTTTAAAAAAAATCTATTCAGTACAATCACTGCTACCTTTAGTCCAATAAAGCCAGAACAACTCAAGAAATTAAATTCTGCTTCCAATTCAGCCACTAGTTCTTTAAGTAATAACTGCAGGATAAAATAATTGTGTATCAGAAGCGTGTCTGATCTTTCAGCTTATTAGATTTAACCCATGTATAAGGGACTGTTGAAACCTGTCTTAGTATCTAGAAGACAGTGGGCCTCTCCAAATCAAGTTTCTTTTAGAATGCATTAAATGAATCCTTTTATTAAGAATTTTGATATGGAATTTTGGGATAAATACACTGGTTTAATATATCTAAGTCTATAACAAAGTATTTGGGATATTTGATGTATCCATTTGTAGTCTCTGTCTGTAAACCAGTGCTAGAGTGAATTTTCACTCTCATATTCCACTGATAATTGCACCGGTCAATATCGAGATCATTACTGACTTAAAAAGGCCCTAATCTGTAGTATCTTGGTATGCTGAACACGAATATTACCCTGAACATTTTTTATTAGCTCTCATTTTGAAGATAATTTCTTAAAATTCATTTTATGTTTCACCATGTAAATTTATCCAGTAGGACTACAACAACATACTAAATCAACCTAGAATGATGTAATATTGCATCGCATTGCATAATACCATCATGCACACATCATCCAGAGTTGATTGCATCATTTTCTGAAGCAATGTAATACAACTGCTTGGCGGCTGCTGAAGTAAGCTGACGTCAGCAGTGCACTATAGAAAACCCTGTTGGAAAGGTTCGGCATTGAAAATCTTTCAGATTTTGTGTGAGACAGTTTAAGCTACTGTTCCATAGAAATGTTATCATTTTATCCATTTAGGCACAAAACAGAACAGTCATGCCTCGAAAGTGTATTAATAGCATGGGCGACTTTGCTCTATTTGTGGGGAAGTGACATTTGCCAACCAGAAGAAAAGGATCACTTCTCAAGTGAACAATGCTTATCTTTACTTTGTATGCAAGGTTGGTGACCAAGTCAAGCCTTGGGCATATGCTGTACTACATGTACAATTCAGCTTTCACAGTGGTTCAATGGCAAAAGACCATCCATGCCGTTTGCAGTCCCCATGGTGTGGAGAGAGTCAAGCAACCACAAAAAAGACTGTTACTTCTGCTTGGTTCCTCCTCTTTCCGGCAGAATGACAAAGCAGAAGAAGTCTAGAATGGTCTACCCAAACATTCTGTCTCCATTGAGACCAGTTCCACATGATGAGGGACTTTATATTGCAGAACCTCCAGCAGAATATTCTCTTGATTCATCTGATGAGGACAAGGGTGAGCCATCCTGATCTTCTCCTGTTCCATCAGCATGCAGTGATCCAGATTTTCACTGTGGTGCATCATCAATCCTACACAGACTAACACAGGAAGAACTAAATGACCTGGTTTGTGATTTGGACTTATCCAAGAACAAGGCAGAATTGCTAGGATCACGACTCCAACAATGAAATCTTTTAGAAGAAGTCACAATTACTTTCTATCGAAAGCATCACCAGCAGTTGGAGCCTTTGTTCAGAAAGGAAAGTCCTCTGGTATTCTGATCCGATATTGAGGGCTTCGTGAATGCTTAGAAATCACTCATGACCCACAAGAATGGAGACTATTTCTAGACTCTTCGAAACTGAGTCTTACGGCTGTGCTTTTGCACAATGGAAACCGTCTTCCATCTATTCTATTCCTGAACATCTGTACACGAGACAAACGAAGAATCTAAGAAGTAGTCTATGACTTGATTTTTCACAGGTATTGACCGTAGGCCTATTACTATTGGCATGCATTTTGTGAAGTAAACATCAATTTATTGCAGATTACAAAAAAACAGAGCCAAAATTAGAATATTCATGTTGAGCACATAGAAATTGATAGGAAATGACTAGTTTTATTTCAGTAACATGACTTTTGTAAAAATTTGTTGACCGGTGTTATTGTGAAATTTCCAATGAACAAAGATTCAGTTTGACTACAAAGAAATAAGAAAACTGTTGTACTTTTTCTTTACTTTTTTCTTTGTTGTGCTTTTTCTCAGTTAAATATAACACACTTTCTGCCTTATGAAAAATAGGTTTTATACGTTAAAAATGTTATTCAATTTTTGGAATAGATAATTTCTTTCATGGACTGAAATTTAGGTAGCCAAAGAATATTAAAGGTGACAAAAGGACTTTATAATTGTCATTCCTGGAGAGCAGTGTATAAACCAACTTCAACGTCTGCGTATATGCTAGGAGTTATTCTGAGTTTGGGATCCACAAAGATGAGCAGGGAAAAGTATGTTGTTTTTGCACACTGTTCAGTTATATGACTAGTTTCAGAGATCCTTGGACTCTATTTCCTTCCCCTACTTCTCTTAGACCTTACCTTTTCTTCACATATACTGTTGAGGGTCATGTTCAATTTGAATTCCATTTCAAGCTGACTTTCTTTCATGTGGGGTTTTAGTATTGTGGGGATTTTTAGACTGTCAGTTTTGGAAGCTCATGGCATCCTGATGGGTATAACCTCTTTAGATATTTCAGTGGACTGGATCCCTTGCAAATAACCCTGAACTGGACTTTCAGCTCAGATTCTTACAGTGACTGGATTTGTCATCCTCTCCTGTGAGTAGCTGTTGACTATTTGAGGAACTCTTTCTGCTTCTTTGCTTCCCTTTGCTTCCTCTTGCTTCCTCCTGCTTACCACACAGGTCCTGCAGTTGTCATGGTTTGTCAACATTTGTTCACATTTGGGGATGTGGTTTACAGATACATTTTCACCTCTTGTTGATATTGTCTATGAGTTTTGTTTCTTTTATTCTAGATGCTTTCTCTTTTTCTTTTTCTTTCTTTTTTTTTTTTAATAGGGAATGCAGGGAGGTTTAGAAACTCAACCAATTGCCATCTTTCCAGAATGTAAAACATGTAATTTTGAACTTGTCTGGACAAATAGAGAAACTCTAGGGATGGAATAAAACTAAGATTTACACACATGCCAGAAGTTATAACTAACAGCACAGCTGTTCTGCACACAGGACTAGAAACTGTGAATCAGGCAGTTGTTTATCAATATCAAAATGTTTTTATTCTTGGAAAGCTTTCTTTCAGGCTGTTAAATCTATACCTACTAGTATTCTATGAATATGTATATATGCATATAGACTGCAGACACACACACGCACACTCAAACATATACGAACACAATATTTTAGAATGGAGAAGCAAAATGTGATTCTACATTACCACCTGTGTCTAATTAAATATTTTGTGTCTAATTAAATATTTGTAGTAATTTAATATAATTAAAAATTAAATAACCATTTGGTGCAGGGTATTAAATCTTGTTTTCTCTATCAGTTATGTGCTTCAATATGCTTTCTGGTCTATTGTTTTAACTTAATTTTTGATGGTAACAACTGCTACTAGTGCTTGCTCTAATTTATTGCATTTTATAGCCTGTACTTCCCTCTAGTCTTTATCCAGTTAATTTCATTCTTAGATGTTAGATTTTCATTTTCTCTGTTGGTCGCAACCCCACCCACCCAACTCCAGTTAGTCTATTTTTCCCTTTTATTCTTGAAGAACAAGTAGTTCTTTTATGGTACCTAAGAATTATTAATGCTTAAATAAAATGATGAACAGAGCACAGAGTTGCATTATGATTTTATAGTATTTAACTGTGTGACTTTGAAGGATGATTCAAAACCATTTCTAAAGAAGGTATTAAGAGTCATGTGACACAGTGCTTCAACCACTTCCTTAGCATCTGAAGCACTGTATTATATGACATAATTATTGAGTTCATTATTCAGGTAGGAATCATTGTTCATATCTTTTCTTTTGAAGGCCCAGTCAGAAGTGTTTTGTAACTTCGGGTATCATCCCATCATCATCAATGTCATCATAATTACTACTGATGATGCTTACCATCACCGCCACCACCATATCTGTACAACTGCTCTACTACTATTCTCTACTACTCTACTTCCCCCAATAATTATACAAACATAACCTAAGGGTTGGGCAAGTTTCTGTAATTAGAATATCCTTGTTAGGAATAACAAATCAGGGTTTGGTGCGGTTGGTCATTTCAACAGAAGTTCTGTAAACCCCAGAGATAATAGCTAGCTTACTCTGTCATGTGAAGTTTTAGTGAGGAAAAGTAGTGTTTTGCCAAAATCATTAATCTGATGTTGGGTAGACAGGCAGAAATGAGAGATGAATGTTGTATAGACATTTGTGTCTTTGGTTACAGTTTATTTCTGAGACCTGGTCATATCTGGGTTCTTAAGTTCCATAAGGTCTAATTTAGTGGGGCTCTCTTACTTACAACCTGGACAGAGATAATAAAAATATTAATTACTACCTCTTGAATGAGCATATGACACAACATTCAAGAATTATAAACTCATCTAGTTTTCACTTGAGGAAATAAGGAGTCACTATGGTGAGATGAAGGCTCCATCATACAGCCCTGGGCTAGGTTATCGAGGGTGTGCATAGCTATTCAGAATTTGCTTCTCAATTGGCAATTACTATCAGAAGTGAACTTGAGATTCATCTAATCATTTAACCATATCTCTTCAGCATCTTCCAGATGGATCATCCTTCTTGAATAGAGCTCTGCTAAGTCCCTCAATAATAGCTGCAAAGCTCATCTGCAGCCATGCATTAATATGATCTAAACCACAGGGCCCATTTAAAAATAATTAATGCAGTTGTTTAACTTTCTCCTGACCTCTTATGGCATCACTGAGAGATAGGGGTATGAGGGAAGCATTGGCTCTAAGTATCAAATAGTACCTCTGCCTCTGGCATAAAAACCAGCCGGAGCAGGAGATGCACCTAACTTTAAGCAGTTTCAAGGAACTCTTTTACTCTTCCTGTTATCATAGAATTTCCCTCTGGATGTTTTCTCAAACCAAAGCCACTGATGAAATATTTGAACCTGAATCTATTATTGATTCTGTGATCTAATATTGCTGAAGTTTGATTTTCATACCATGCTTCTGGAACTAGCTATATTTGAGTTAAAAATGGGAAGATGATTAAACTGTAATTTATAAAAGTAAGGAATAACTTTGTTTAATGGATAACCCTAGGTGGAGTCAGAGTGAAGATGAATTCCAAAGATTACCATTTTGGTAGATAGGTGGCCAACAGTGTGGTGATCTTCCTTGATTACCAAAAAAAAAAAAAAAAAAAAAAAAAAAAGGAAGAGGTACAAATGAACAGTTATTTTTCAATGTAATTTGTCCCTGTCTCTGCTGTCTCAAAAACAGTTCTCAACTTTACAGGGTTGATCCACTCACTACTTTGCATTTGAACTGTTTGATAATATAAACAAAAGCTTTTGCTTTTTTTTTTAACTTTTTTTGTGTATTTATGCTGTAATGACATCAATTCTAAATGAAAATAAGGAAAAACTCACATTTATCAGCTCATTTATAGTCTAATTGCAAACAACTATATCAGGATCTTGAAGAGCATGCCATTACAATCTGTATCAGAATATTTGTAGTTAAGTGACTAAAACATCCTAAATTAGCCTGTTTTAACAGTCCTTGATAGTTCATATATTTGTTTGTACATCCATATGTATGAGTATCCAAATGTCTTGATACAATTATGTTGATTTTCATTTTTATTCATATTTTATTTTGCATGCCTCTCTTGTTATGTCAGAGTCATGAAACATGACACCTATGTGGTTAAAACTGGAGTTGCTATGAGTTTTCAGTGCTATCCCAAATTGCTATTACCAGAGCTAATGACCTCACAGAAGGCATGATAATCACACACACAAAAAGAACAAATTGGATATGTTAACCAGGATAGTGTAGATTAAAACAGAACTTATAAGCCTCATGTGGAAAGCCTATATTTAAATAAGAAATGTCTCCTTTTTCTGGAAATAAAATTTCCCTTTAAATGTGTTGTTTGTTTGTGACTTTCTGTAAAATATTCAATGTCTATATATCATGGCATTTAGCATACTGTTGGCACATAGGGAACCTTTGTCATAATGAAATGTTTCTTCCTTAAAGTCTTGCACATTTGTAATGTAGCTGATATCATCAAAATATCCCCTACTCCTGAAAATTAAATGTTTTTATTGATTTTTGCAAGTATGCCAAAGTCAGCATTTTATCATAATTTGTTATGGATTTTCCTCTACCCATGAAAGTAAAGCTATTAACTCTAAGTCTGAGCTTTAACTTTTTTTTTTACTTCGATGAAATTTGTATTATAATATTGTAATGTTAAATTTCTTGGCAGTCACTAATCCAAAACCTTTTTAGATATTTCATTATTCTTTTTAACTTAGGCATCAGCTATTGGGGCAAGATGAGAACTGTCATGGCATGTGAAGAATTGGACAACTTCATTTTTAGGGATTTCTGTTTCACTGTATGAGGCAGAAGCCATCATAGTAACAATGTTTTTAGTGTACAGTGAGCAGTGTATAACATCCAATGTGTTTTATCTGCTCTGCTGGTTACATACCAGGTGACTATGAAAAATGAACTCTCCTGAGCTTCTGTTTGCCCATGCAGAAAATGTGAAGAGCCCTGGAAAACTTACTGTCATAGAATATAAGAAGAAAGCAGAATAATGTATATAAAAGAGCTTGATAACCATATAAAACTAAACAAAGGTCTTAGGCTACTACCTTTTCCAAACCAGAAATAATTACCAGAGAAGCTGACTTTACTGTTCATCAGTAATTTGTTCATTCCTTCTAACATTAGTTAGAGCAGGGTTTGGCTTATCTAGGGGTGTTCTCAAACTGCACATGAGAGACTGTCTCAGATTTCCTAGCTATGGAAGGCTACTAAGCATCATCTGCTAAAAGTTCTTTGGTTACCCAAGGGAAAAAGAACCTGTGAAAGCATGAATCTTCACAAATGGAACTCAGTAGAAGAAAGGAGAAAATGATTTTTTTCTATAGATACGCTATTTGACTAGCAATGCTACTAACATAAAATAATGGACTTTTATTTATTAATTTCCCTCTAATTTCAAAGATATTTTATTTGTTCTTTGAGTTCATTTTTGCTGATCTTCAAGACTTTGGAACTATAATCAAGTGAAGGGATTAACTTTTGAATGTTAAGAGTAGAGATGGTCATAAAAATAAAAGTTATACAGTTTAGTATGGCATTAGATACTTTGAAATCTTAAATAGAATTTATTAATAGTTCAGTTCTGAAAGTTTTTTTTTTAAAAGATTTATTTATTTACGCATACAAGAGCTGGGGTATAGGCCGAGGTGTGTGAGGCTGAGAGGATTCATCAGACAGAGTGGGGAGCACAACAGGCAGATTGACTGAAATACACTGCTGAGGGGAGCAGCGGGCGAGGCAGGAGAGCTCTGCTGAGTCATGTGGGAAGCTATCGAACTCATGCTGCAGTGGCTGTGGATAGTTTCATAGTGCTGTGATTTAACCCATTGTGCTACCAGGAAGGCCCCTGAAAGACTTCTTTTTAGCTCATCAACTGCATTAAGGCACCATGGGGGGCAGAGGGCTGTCTGTTGTGGGTGCCAACTCCTCCTCTTCTCATGGCCACCCTATTACCTGTATGATGCACTTTTGAACCTGTTCCCTCTCGCAAAATGGGCATCTTTTTCTCATGACACCTTCAGGTCAGAATGACAAAGCACAGTTGAGGATGAGACATAACATGGACTTGCTTCAGAGCTGTATATTCCACCTCTCATTTCTCAAGGGTTCATTTCCAAATCTTACCAGATGATGGTATTCTAAGTGCAGGATTCTCTATCAGATATGTTTTAAAGACTCTGTTGGTGCCAGCAAATTCTAGTCTATGGAAATGGACTACGTGGTCTCAACCTTATAAACTCTGATGTTTAAATGTAGTTCAGTATAAACTCTGCAGGTGATTAGTAGACATGTCTAAACTGACAGATACAAGCAGGACTTGCAGATAGATGCTCAAAAATACAATCAGTTACCCCAGCAGGACAACAAAGCAGAAACTTTGATTTTGTAAATACTGCTAGAGGATGCAAGTGCTTTAAGTCATAGAACTCATAGATTTTTCTGTAGAACTAAACTTCTTATGTAGAGGATGTGTTGATTATTATAGGCAATGCCCCGAGACATAGGAAGTGTTTAAAATGAAAGAGTTTTGTCTGTTTTTTTTTTTTGTGTGTGTTTGTGTGGTATGATCATCTTGTAAAGGAATTGAGTGGAATAATACAAACTTGTACGTCAAGTATCTCTACATTGCCTTGCTCTCTAAAAGTCCACTATCATACTTACATGTTAAGTACAGGTTTATAATTCTAGATGATTTATAAATCTACATTGTAATTCAATATATTTTTGTGCATGCAATATCTTTTATCTACAAAAATAAGACTGTTAATTCTCAATCATCAGAGGTCATATTTTAATCCTACTGCACATGGGCAGTACTGCTGTCCAGTTGGACTTTTCCGTTCTAAGTGTGGAATCAGATTTCCCTCAAAGCTTAAGGTAAAGAAATTTGGGGAATTTCATCTGATGATTTGAACCATAAAAAAAATTAGTTTGGCTAACAATGTTTATGGCATTTATCATGGAACTACAGTACATATAAACATCATAGCTATTCCCATCAAAGCTTAAATCCTGTTGCACATAAATTCTAAAGAACCAAATTTAGTTGGCACTTCTTGTTTGGAAAGCCTAAGGAAATTATATGACTGAAATGAGGATACTGAAAATAATGGAATGTCTGCAACATCAAATGTAGTTAAATGATTTTAAGTTGTAGAAAGCATAAAAACCTGAGCAATTGTTCACCCTTAGTTTGCCTTAAAAAAAAGGGGGGGGGGAGATTCATGTTTTAACAAGCGTTGATGAGAAGGCACTGTTTCTACGTAGATCCAAATCAGATATAATTTCCATAGAGCTTTAAACATAAGTGTTAGATTTTCTGTGTTTCTGAACCATTTTTAGAAATATACCCAGATCTTTCCTTAGAATTCGATACTGATAGTTTCTTAGATGGCATCCTTTCTTTGCGGACTTTCATTTTGGAAGGGATAAAACATTAGCAAGTAACCCAAAACTGCTTTCGCTTTTTTCACTAAAGTGGGAAAACAACCTAAAGTTGACCTAAAGGTCAGTTTCTAACGTTTACTTGACAGTCTGATTTTGATATGAGTCTAACCATTGAATGAATTTACATGTGTATGCTGCATTACTAAACTGAAATAGCTTTCATATCCAGTAAAGTAGAAGCAGTAATGTCCTTCACAGTACAAAAGAATCTCATTTCATTTTCTGCTGCCCCACACAACATTAATAATTTCCTAACTATCCAGGAGATGTGGGGCTACCTGTACATCATGCATACTTTTATAAGAAAAAACAACTGTATAAAATGCTAAAGAAAATCTGGTGCATAATCACTTTTGCCTTGAATGCCTAGTGTCAGGAACAGTTTCCACTTTGGCATACTGCTTTTCAGTACTATCCAGAAGCATATATGTCTTTTAAATATTAAGTTTATTGAGTTAAAATTACATGTGATAAAATTCACCCTTTTTAACATGGAGCCAGAGAGTTTTTCTTCACAGTATAGAGTCATATATCTAATATCACAATCAAGATACAAAATAGCATTATTAAATACTGGCTACTTATGTAACTTTACATTTCTAGTAGTAGTCACATTTCAAAAGAATCAAAAAAGAAAATGTTAAAATTATTTCATTTGTAACATTTTATTGAGATAATACCAATTTACAACACTGTATATGATTAAGACGTACTGAGTCACACCTCTTCAGACATATGTCCACTGCCATGCCTACCACCACAGCACCCATAATCTTCTACCAGAGAACATTTGGGCCCCTTGTCCCTTTACTCCCTACCCTCTGCCTCCCCCCTCTGGTAGCTTCAATTCTTCTGTCATATTCCTAGGGTTTGTTTTGGTTTAGTTTTGTTTGTTCCTTTACATTTCCACATATGATTGAAATCATCTGGCATTTCTGCACAACCAAAGTAACTGCCATTAAAATAAAAAGATACCCTACTTAGTGGGAGAAAATATTAGTGCATCATATATCTGACATAGGACTAATATTCAGAAGACATGGAACACTCATATAGTTCAACAAAGAGAAAAATAACCCACTCAAAAAGTGGGCAGAACAGAAAGACACTTCTCCAGAGAAGATACTGCTCCAGAAAGAACATGCAGATGGCCACCAGGCACAAGAAAACATGCTCATCATCACCTATCAGGGAAATGCACTCAAAACCACGATGAGACACCCTCTTACCCTGGTGCGCATGGTTCATATCAAATATATCAGAAAGCGATGGAGGGGGTGGGGCGGGTAGGAAAAGGAACCCTCATACACTGTTGGTGGGACTGTAGACTGGTCCAGTCCCTATGAAATAGTGATATTTCTTAAAATATTAAAAATAGATCTCCCAGATGATCCAGTAATTCCACTCCACAGTTCTTCCAGAAGAGTACAAAAATACTGATTCAAAGGGAAATGTTCACCCCTATGTTCATGGTAGCATTAATTACAACGGCCAAGTTATGGAAGCAACCTAAATGTCCAATGATAAACGAGTCAATAAACAAACATCCATACCTTTTCAGCAAAAACATTTTTAGCCATTTGTAAGTTTCATTTTTATTTTGAGCTTAATCTTGAAACACATTTTTTTCTTCATTGTTGTCTGCATTTCATACTACTTTCAGTGCCTGCATAAATGTCTATTTTATTAACATATAAACACATCGTTTCTGAATGATTTAACTTTAAACTGGTATGTAGTTATCTGTTACTGATGATGCAACATGAAAATACATGTCTGTGTATGGCTTGTGGAATAGATTAGATTTTGTGTAGTAGCACGGTGTGCTTCAGCACATTGTTTCGGCATCTTTGGTGTTCTGATTATCTATTCCTGTGTTACAACTACTCCACACTTAGGCTCACAAGGCCAAAACAATTTTGTTACATTTATGGATTTGGTGGCCAAGAATTTGGAGAGCATTGTGGAGATTGAGTGTGTTTTCAGGATCCACTGGGAAGAATGGAATAGTGTTGACATGAATTAATAAGGACTAGGCTGAGCTGGAATTTTCTTTACTCACATCTCTGGCTCCTAGCCAGGGGTGAATCTAAAGCTTGGCTCAGGTCTGACTATATACTGCTGTGCTTGTGTACAGCCTCTACCCATGTTTTGGGTTTCCCACAATATGACGTCGAGATTATGAAAGGGAGCGTCCTGCAAAAGAACCTGTTGGCAAATTGGGTTCCAAGTGTCCAAGGAGACCAAGATGATGTATTAGGAATTTAGTCTTATAGTTCTGTGGGGTACACACTTGCTTGGACCTAATCTCAGAAGTCACTGGAGTGACTGCTGTAGCCAACAGAATTGGTTGGAAGAGTCAATGGAGTCAGTTGAGATTGAAGAAAATTAGACTCCACATCTTAATGGGAGAATGCCAACATGACATATGAGGCAGAACATATGTTTGCAGCCATCGTTGCCACTTAGATTGCTAGAGTATTTTTTCTGATGGGACAAGGTTGTAAGTGTATATATTAATTGCTTAGTTGAAATAAAGTTCATTTGGGTCAGAGTTTCTGTAAACCACATTTTCAATGTTGAGAGATACATAGCTTTAACTCTGCTTCACATGGACTGAAGAATGCAGATTTCTTCAGTCCATGTCAGTCAAACCTCAGCAACAACTTTGAGCAGAACTATTAGGTTTCTGAATCACTTCTCTTGTTTTGACTTGGTGCCAGATCTCTTCTCAATGTTCAGTTCTTTTTTCAATTATAAAAGTTTAATAAATATGCCCTGAAACATACGCTATCATCTCCGCTTTTATTATCTGAAAACTGACAGCTAAGATTATGCGGAGTGCTTAACTTGGTTGATTAGGTGAGAAATCCATTTAATTTTTTTTCTTGCATGAATACATACATTTTCTTTTAGCAAATGTTTATTGAATGGTCTTTTGCTAAGTACATTGTGAATAAAGCTATGATTCCCACTCCCATGGAGAGTAATGAATTTTAGGAGAGAATAAGGTATATTAAACATGTATATGATAGTACATATATAGTAGTATATTGTGATGAATTTTATGAAAGCTAAATGAAGAGATTGATGTGTGAAGAATGAGAAGGAACCAGGCTGGCAAATAGATGGAAATCAAACATTTGACACAGAAGACAGCATTGTTACTGGGCAATGGGATCTCTACTGAATGTGCATAGATCAAATAAGGAATTTGAGAAATTAGCTTTATTTGCAAATTGAGTGGCAAAGAAGAAATAAATTCAAATCTACCTCCTCCATTAAGAAAGGATATGATTTCTGGGTTTTCCATTTGATTCCATTGGTCTGTGTGTCTATTTTTGTTCCAGTACCATCCAGTTTTAATTATTATGGCATTGTAGTATAGTTTGAAGTCTGGGTGGGTGATACCTCTATCCTCCTCCTTTTTGGTGAGGAGGGCTTTGGCTATTTGAGGTTTTTTTGTGGTTCCATATGAACATCAGCATTCAATCTATCTCTTTGAAGAATGTCAATCTATCTCTTTGAAGAATGTCATTGAGATTTTTATTGGAATAGCGTTGAATCTATAAATTGCTTTCGGTAGTATGGCCATTTTGATATTCTTCCAATACATGTGCAGAGGCTGTCCTTCCATTTCTTTGTGTCTTCTTCTATTTCTTTTAATAGTGTTACTAGTTTTCTTTATATAGGTCCTTAACCTCTTTTGTTAGGTTTATTCCCAGGTATTTGATTTATTTTGGTTTCAATTGTAAAAGAGGTGGTTTTCTTGATTTCCTCTTCTTTGTATCGATTGTTTGCATATAAGAAAGCTGATTTTTTGTGTTGATTTTGTATCCCACTACTTTACTAAATTGATTATTTTAATTGTTTTTTCTGTGGAGTTTTTTGGGTTCTGTATGTATATTATCATATCTTCTACAAATAGTGATAGCTTTACTTCTTCAACCAACCCACATATATATGGACAGCTAATCTTTGATAAAGGTGCAAAGAATATGCAATGGAACAAAGACAGTATGTTCAACAAATGATGAGAAAACTGGATGACTACCTTCAGAAAAATGAAACTAGACTACTACGTCATGCCATGCACGAAAACCAATTCAAAATGGATGAGAATTGAACATAAGACCCAAAACCATAAAATATATAGGCGAAAACATAGGCAAAACAATACATGACACACATTTTAGTAACATTTTTAAAGACACTTCTCCCAAAGCAAAGATAGTGAAGGAAAAGTTAAACAACTGGGATTACATCAAAGTAAAAAGCTTCTGTATAGCAAAAGAGACATTTACAAAAATGAATAGCCCACTGACTGGGAGAAAATATTCGCACTCCATACACAGACAAGGACCCTATCACAAAAATTACAAAGAACTTCAGATGACTCAACAAAAACAAAGCAAAAAATCTGGTCAAAAAATGGGCAGAAGAACTCAAAAGACACTTTTCCAAAGAAGAAATGTAAATGGCAAATGGGCATATGAAAAAATGTTCAGTATCCCTCATAATCAGGGAAATGCAAATTAAAACCACAATGAGATACCACCTTACTCCAACAAGAATGGCACACATTAAAAAAACAGAAAACAACAAATGTTGGTGAGAATGTGGAGAAAAAGAAATGCTCCTACACTGTTAGTGGGACTGCAAACTGCCATACAGCTTTTCATAGAGGTTGGACCAGTTTCTCAAACAACTGAAAATGGAGCTTCCATATGACCCAGCAATTACACTCCAGGAATATACCCAAAGGACACAAAAACATTAGTCCAAAAGGTCACATGCACCCCTATGTTTATTGCAGCACTATTTACAATAACTAAAGCATGGAAACAACCCAAATGCTCAAAAATTGATGACTAGATCAAGAAGATGTGGTACATGTATACAATGGAGTACTATTCAGCAATCAAAAACGTAATTCTCAGCAACGTGGATGGAGCTAGAAGGGATCATGCTCAGTGAAATCAGCCAGAAGGAAAAAGAAAAATATTGAATGGTATCACTTATAGGAGGAATATAAGCAAGCTGAAGGAGAAAATGGCACACAAAACATAAAAGGAGAAACTAGCAGGCAGCCACACATGAGAGACATTCTGCGGGGGAGGTGGAGGAAGAGGGCCCAAAACAGGGGAGAAGAGAGCACAAGGGACTATGTTGATGGTTCATGGGTGAAATAATGGTGGGAAGCCTATGGGGGATACACAATAATATAAAGGATATAAATTAAATTGAAAAAAATAAAGGATATGAGGTTATATAGGTTTTAGGGACCAGTGTTGAGAATAAAAGAATTACATTTTACTGGCTGAAGAGCAGATTAGGGAAAAAGGAATGTAGACTTGGATGAAATTCATTGGTTAGTCACAGAGCACCATGAGTTATGAAGGCTTTTTTTTTTTCAGATAACTGTAGATTTGAGTTTCGGTTGTCACACCCCTGCCTCTGGGTGACTACCTTCTCTTCTGCATCCTCAGTCTCCAGTTTGCTTTGGGCTCAGCTCAAAGTTGTTTGATTCTACTTGTTCGGGCTCTGTCCAGCTAAACTGGGTTCGTAAATGAAAGTCTCGAATAGATTGTTAGGTAAGATTTTTTTTACTCTCTTGTACTTTAGGGTCTGTAAACAGTTAGCCTGTTAGCTAACTTTCCTTTCTGAAAAGGAAATTCATGGTCGAAGAATGAAAGATCAACTCAACGAGTGTAGTGAGGGAACACTGTAAACTGTTACCTGAGCAACAACAACAAAAAGTTTGCAATGCTTTTAAGGGTGAGAAAAAAAAATAGTGCAATAGCTTAGAAAAATAGGAAATAATTTAGTCTAGCAGGATACTGCAGGTCATTTGAATTGTCTAAACTCTAATCTCCTCATAGAGTGAAATACTTAAATGATCTTAAAAGAGAAGTGATGTAATTTGATTGATTCTCTAAGAACTTTTTGGGTAGAGGATAAACTGAGGGAAATTGGAAGGCTTCCACAGGTATCAGGTACCAACTGAGCGATGCCGGTGAGAGATATTCATGAGTGATAGGGGCAGTGAAATGAGTTGCAAAGCTTTGAGATGTATTATCTTGTAATTTGTTGGAGTACTGGTGATAAATGAGTCGTTAGAAATATGGCTAACAAGGTACCCAGAGTGGCCCCTCTCCTTGGGTGTGCCTGTCAATCCTAATTGGCAAATAAAACCCTCTCTTGAATGATGAACTATGGTCTGGTTTGTGCCTGTCAAATGGCTGGTTTCTGGGCAGTGACTAGGGAGGCAGCTCTGGTATAAGAAAGAACAGACTGTGGGCTGAAGTTTAAAACAAAACTGACACAACTTTTCATGTTCCCAAGTGCCCTATGGCTGCTGTGGCTGCAGGAAATGAAATACAGGCAAGTAGTGCAAAGTGAGGTCATAGAAGAAATAGGGAGTCACTGTCAACTTTTTAAGTCACAGAGATTTTGGATTTTAGTAGGAGCAAGATGGGAAGCCTTGGAGATTTTCTGTTTGTTTTGTGCAGAAAATAGATTTATCTTTCATTATTTTAATATAACTACTCTGTGGTGAGGCCAAATTACAGGAGAGAAAGGTCAGATTTAGGGAGATAGATTAGGAGGTAAATGTAGTTATTACAGAAACATGATGGTATCTTGTACCAAGATATTGATCTTGGAGGCGGAAAGAAGTGCTCAAATTTTAGGTAATCTTTATAAATCATTTTCATCAGAAATAAGACAGTTTCTTAATCATAGTTCTTTGCACTCCTCCAGAAGGCATAGCTTAAGATGGCATTCTACATTCTACTGAGTAGAGTGTATCTGTCTGAGAAAGTTTTGTGGCACCATGTCAAAGAGCAAGGCTACCATATCCATTTTGATTGTGAAAATTGATTTCTTCAGGAAAACACTACTTTACTTATTTTTGCAATGCAATTTTTCTACATATCTGTTACAAAGAAGGATAAATGGGTTATTAAAGGTATGTTCTCATATACACTGCCTTTCTTTAGAAGAGAGCACAAACGTCAAAATATTCTTGTGTGACATGCTTAAGAGTTCTGTGTGCAATGTGTGTATCTTACTGGATCCTGACTCAAACAAGGGAACTGAATAAAAGTCAAACTGAGAAACATATTCAACTAATAGATATTTGATGACCTTAATGAGTTATGATAATTCTTTTAGGTATGTACTGTTTAGAAATAAAAACCAAATACATTTAGAGATCAAATTATCTTTATTAAACCATTGAAGAATGGGGCAGTATCTCACCAAGCAAGATTTTTATACTAAACAAGAAGGTGGGGCAAGGTTATTAGGTTATTAGCAAAGTAAAAACCCTTAGAGGGGTTTTTAACGCTTAAGGGGTTTTAAAACCCTTAGAGGGGTTTTAACCCTTCCCTTAGAGGGAAGCCAGAGAGTGTTTATCTTAGATTTCTTCACCAGTGCTGACCAGGAACTTCCAGGTTGATTGATTTAAAATTCCACTTTTGAGAGAGGTAAAACTGCAATTAGGTCAGCTATTAAGTTTCAGGGAACTATTTTGGGTCTGTTGTTTTTCAATTATTTTTTTTTAAAAGATTTTATTTTTGCGTAGAAGAACTGGGATGTAGGCCAGAGGTGCGGGAGGGGTAGGGGAGGGTTGAGCAGATTCACCAAAGACAGTGGGGAGCAGAATAGGTGGATCTGCTGAAATCCACTGCTGAAGGGAGCAGTGGGTGAGACAGGAGAAATCTGCTGTGCCATGTGGGTCAGCTCCCTGGCTGGGATTGAACTCAGGCCTTCATGATGGGCCATCGCAGTGGAAGC
Organism: Scalopus aquaticus; assembly: GCA_004024925.1. Lineage (NCBI taxonomy): Eukaryota > Metazoa > Chordata > Mammalia > Eulipotyphla > Talpidae > Scalopus > Scalopus aquaticus. The sequence continues at coordinate 52,008 of PVIJ01004917.1, read as the reverse complement.
TCTGAGACTTAACCCCTAAACCACCAGGGAAGCCCCTATTTTGGGTCTGTTGTTTTAAAATAGTAATGCCATGGATGTGGTTTTTAAAATTCTTTAACAGCTCTCCTGCCCAACTGTGGCTGTCCGTGAGTCTCTTTTGTTTTTCCTTTTCCTAATAAACCTGTCCTTTTAAAATGTAAGTAAAATAAAACAAAATGTCCTTATCTTTTAGAAGTACATACTGAAAAAAAATTGACCAATGAAATTATAGAAGGTCTGAGATTTGTTTCAAAATAATCTGTTATGTATTTGTGTGTGTTGGAAAATGATAAAGCAGATGGCATATATGTGTTTATAATGCTATGTGATCTACTTTTTTTTTTGAAAAAGATTTATTTATACATGCAAGAGCTGGGGTGTAGGCCACAGGTGTGTGTTTGTGTGATGAGGGAGCGATGAGAGGATTCACCAGAGACAGATTGGGGAGCAGAACAGGCTGATCTACTGAAATACACTGCTGAGGGGCAGAAAGTGGGCAAGACAGGAGAGGTCTGCTGTGCCATGTGGGTTATTGCCCCGGCTGGGGTTAAAACTCAGGCCACAGTGGCTGGCGATAGCTTGCTAGTGCTGAACCATAATCCTTGTGCCACCAGGGAGCCCTCTATTTGATCTTCTTTTATAATAGAGTTTTACATATGGAAAAGTTTTCAAAATGAGTTACATTTATAACACAAGTGATGTGATATGAACAAGAATTTATATGAGAGGCTGAGTGACCACTCAGGATCATCTTAGACTGTGGTAATAATCAAAGACGATCACCTCAGTCCAGGGTATGGGGCCACAGGTTGAGAAATTCAGTTTTTTAAGGCACTCGAGTGAGTTGAACTCATGTGCCTGATTCATATTAATGAAGTTCAGAATGGTAATTTAAAATTGAGGATATTTTTATGTAGAAGTCAAAATTCTTGGATATTCAACTATATGTATCCCTTATTGTATACCAGAGCAGACAGTATTAGATGTGCAAGGGACCAGAGGAAAAGAGGTACACTATTTTGTGGGGTATGCCTTCCGTGCCATTGTGAGGCCTGGTGAACCCTCCCTGATCTTCAATAGGGGGCATTTCTCTGCGTTGACAAGACCAAATCCGTTTGGGCTTTGCTTGACCTATGGTCAAGAAAACAGAATATCAATAAGTTTTCTCCAAGGAAATTTGCTGTGAAGGGCCCTGTACTAAACCCTGTCATCATCTGTCAGCAGGTACCTCTTCTTTAAACCCTTAAGTCTCCTGCCCCACTGGCCTCCACCCTCCAAATAAAAAGGCATTTCTTATGGTAGACTTTTTTTTCACCTAGCTTTTGATTTTTCTTTCACACAAATTGCCTACCAGCGATAACAGGTTTAAGATAGGCATGCTGCCCAGTCTGGAATTGAAATAAGCACACTGAAAAAAAAAAAAAAAAAAGCAACAGCAAGACTATGCCCTCTCAAAGCAAACAAAAAAAGTTCTTTGTTTCACCTTCAGTGTTACTTCCTCTTTTCTGGGAAAACTGTGCCTATCCTAACACTTTATAAACCAAACCCTAGCTGGAGTGGGCAGCTTGAAGTGGAAACTGGCTGGATCCCTTTCTCATCAGTCTCTTCTGGGCTAATGTTCATTTTTTACTTCCAAGAAGAAATCCTTGACCCCTTCCCCCACACACTGGTGATTATTAATTGTAAAGCAACAAATTTTCCTAATAGCTTCCTGAAAATGAGGTCACACCTTACTGTTGTCCCAGAGGGTAGGGATCCAGTGAATAGATGCCCTTCTTTTGCAAATGTCTTAAAGACATTATTGGCAAAAGGAGATTGATTTAGCTATGTGGTTGTGTGTACCTTTTCTGCACCAAAATTTGCACTACATTTTTTTTTTTTGGTCTAATTGTTAGTGTGGGGTTAATTCAGTAGGTCATAATTATATTAATTTTCTATCATTGTGTAACTAGTTACCACAAATATAGCAGCACCAAATAGCATCCATATGTCAGTTCTATAAATCAGAAGTCTGGACTTGTGATTGGATTCTCTACTTAAGGCCTCACAAAGTTGAAATCAAGTTAGTGGCCAGCTGTGTTCGTATCTGGAGCTTTTGATCATCTTTAAATTCATTACTGTAGTAGTAAAATTTAGTTCCTTTGGTTGTAGGAGTAAGGTTCCTATTCTTGTATGTTGTTGAAACGAGCTTGTTCTCTGTCTCTGGAACCATTCTCCAATCCTTCATGGGGTGCTCTTCATCTTTAAAGCAGGCTATGTCATGTCAAGCCCCTTTCCCCCTTTGAACTTTCAGACTTCTCTTGTAACTCCCTAGACAAAGACTCTGTGCTTATATAAAGGCTTACATGGTTAGATAAGATTAGTGAGCTGGCTATTTAAGGTCACTGTGCCATATAAGATAATATAACTATGGAGGATATCTCATCATATTCACAGGTTTCATAGTTGTGGAGGTGGGATATCTTTGGGAGACTGGACAGCAGTAGTCCTACTCCACAGTCCAGCATCGGCATCTAAAGTTGTGTTCTTAAATATACAGTTATTTTCGCTGAATTCATAAAATCTTAGATTTTTTTCCCCAAAGATAAGAGATGAGTTCACATAGCCATGTTTGTAAATTTGCATCTTTGACTTTAAAGCTTAATGTCAAGTTTACGTTGTTGCTATTTTTAAGAATGCACATAATTTGTAATACATAAATTTTACTGTAAAATTCACTTTAAATGTGTATATGTAGTTTTATTTTGTGATTAGAAGGAAACCATATAAAAGTGCCATGTGATATAGAAGTATTCCAGATATGAAGTCATAATTTTTATATGCATTTTCAGTTCCGCTTCCTAGTTCATTCTTATAATAACCTGAGATTTATAACAAGACAAAATACATTCTCAACAACTTCAAGTAGAATAAAATGTACATTTAAGGAACAGTAACAAATGGTCTATAATATAATTCATAGTCCGATATAAAAATGTATGTGCATAACTGTATATGAAATTTGGACGGGTGACAAAATATAAGCTGTTTATAAAAATAATTCAGAAAGAGAAAAGATCCATAATTCTAAATCTAGTAATAACTATATTAATTTTTTTGTGAATTTCTCTGGTGGTTTACCTTCGCCTATTTTAACATAGATTAACATATAGTTTTACGTTTTACGTTTTTATACGTGACTTATTTTTAATTTTTAAGGTTAAATTCACAAAACATAAAATTAAGTATTTTAAGGTGAACAATTTCAAGAGTGCTTAGTATATTCGTAAAGTTTACAGATACTTCCATCTAATTATAAATCATTTCTACCACCCCTGAAAATCACTAATATGCAGTCTCTGATTTTATTTTAGATATTTCATCTAACTATAATCATACAGTACCTAATATATCTGGATCCTTTGACTTTGCATACTATTTTTGAGATTTATCCACAATATAGCATAGATCAATACTTTGTTCCTTTTCCAAACTGAATAATCTTTTTATTGCATGGAAATACCATAATTTGTTTATATAGACATTGATGGACATTTGCGCTGTTTTTAGTTATTGGATATTGTGAAGAGTGCTACTTTGAACATGTTACACAATTTTATTTTCAATTCTTTTTGGTATATAACTTGAAAGGGAATTGTTGGTATGGTAATGTTATGTTTTGATATTGATAAACATGTGAGTATTTTATAAAAGTTTTTACAGTTTGCTTTATCATTTAATGTGTATTTAACGTCTTTTGATATCATTCTGTGCTTGCTTAAAAAAAGCTCCTCTCCATTTTAGCCACACAGGATACTGTTTTTATTATAATAGGGGAAATTTTATTTAGTAATTTTAACTGAGGTAATGTTGATTTACATCATATATTTCTTTAGGATACGGGTTTACAACTCTACAAACGGATGTTATTTCACCATACCTACTACTAAAATGCTAGTAATCCTCCATTAGAACGCCCTGCCCCCTTTGTTTCCATCTCCCACCACATCCCCCTTCTGATAGTCTTAGTCATATTTCAAAGTGCTCTTCCCCTTTCTCCTTTTACTCTCCCCCTCCTTTCTCTTTCCCATCCCCTGCTGATGTCTCAGATCCATGATCAACTTTTGAGGTTTGTCCTAGTCAGACCTAGTGTTTGGTTTCTCCATATTTCACGTGCAAGTGAAAACATCCATTTGTCTTTCTCCTCTGACTTATTTTGCTTAGCATAATCCATTTGAGTTCCATCCATGTGATGGCAAATGGCATGAGTTTATTTTGATTGCTGAGTAGTAGTCAATTGTGTATATGTGCGTGTGCGCGCGTGCGCGCGCGCACACACACACAGGCACACACCCCACCCCACATCTCCTTGATCCATTCATCTGTTTTGGGGAATTAAGCTGTTTCCATATCTTAGCTATTGTAAATAGCAAGTATTGCCGGTTTCTTTTATTTTTTTTATTTTTTTTTTAATATATATTTTTATTGTTATTTATGTCTTTTACATTTTGCATTCCCCTAGGGTAGCCCACCACCAATTCACCCGTGATCCATCTCCATGGTCCCTTGTGTTCTTTTCTATTCCATTTTGTGCCCTTTCCCTTCCCTCCCTCTTTTAAATTAGTGTTTTGTGGGTAGATACCTAGGAGTGAAGTTGCTGGGTCATATGGTAGGTCCACTTGTATTGTTTTGTGGAATTTCCACTTGGCTTTTCATAGAGGCTGCCTCAGTTTGTATTCTCACCAGTGTAAGAAGGTTCCTTTCTTCCCACACCCTCACCAGCACTTGTTATTTTTATTATTATTTTTAATATGGGCCATTTTCACTGGTATGAGGTAATATCTCATTGTGATTTTGATCTGCATTTCCTTTATGAAAAGCGAGGATGAACAATTTTTCAAATTTCTGTTGGCCGTCTATGTCTTCTTTGTAGAAGTGCCTATTTCACCCTGTTGCCCTTTATTATTTTTTTTGGGGGGGTAATGTTTGTTTTGTTGAGTTGTATGAGCTCTTTATTGATAATCAATATCAGTCCTTTCAAGTGCATGATGTCAAAGATTTACTTCCTTTCAGAAGGGTATCTCTTCATTTTGGTTATTGTCTCTTGCACTGTACAGAAGCTTTTTAGTCTGATGCAGTCCCAGTTTTATTTTCCTGTTTGCTGTTTACTGTTTCCTATTTGCTGTTGGAGATTAGTTCTCAAAGATGCTTTTAAAGTTTATGTTATGAAGTATTTTGCCTTCTATATATTTTATGGTTTCAGGTTTACATTCAAATACTTTATCCAATCTTCATGTATGGTGTAACATAGCGGTCTACTTTCATTCTTTGGCATGTGGAAATCTGGTTTTCTCAATACCATTTATTGAAGTTTTTTTCCTTATTCCAGTGTATGCATATACTTCACTTCTTTGTCATAGATTAGTTGTCCATAAGTGTGTAGTTTTAATTTTGATGTCCAATTCTATTCTGTTGGTCTGTGCGTCAGTTTTTGTTCCAGTACTATGCTGTTTTAATTACTATGGCTTTATAGTACAGTTTAAAATCTGGAAAATTTTACTGTTCTACAGATTTTTATAATTTTGTATAGCAAATTAAATGAAACTCAATTGAAATGTGTTATAAAATCTTTAAGCATGCAGGGGCCTCCCTGTTGGCACAGTGGTTAAGCACTGCGTTGTGGAGCTGTCGGCAGCAGCGATGTGAGTTCGATGCCCACAGGGGAGATTCCCACATGGCATGGCAGACTTCTGCCTCGCCCAGTGCTCCCCTCAGCAGTGTGTTCTGCTCCCCATTCTGTCTCTGGCGAACCCTCTCACTGCCCCACCACTCTGGTCTGTACCCCAGCTTGTATGTATAAATAAAATAAATCTTTAAAAAAAGTCTTTAAGCATGCAAAGAAGTTATGTCTATTATCTATTTGACTAGATAAGCAAAAAAAAAAATAGCTGAATAATATGGATTTTCATCACTTTGTAAGTATTGAATTAAAAAGCTGATACCAAGATTTTCGCATAGGTAAACTATTTTATACTCTTAAAAATGGGTTCAAGATTATGATACTGTGTATAAAAAAAGACAATAAAAAGGCAATTGAAAAGACCCCTTTGTTTCATCAATTCCCATATTCAAATAGAACTATAAAAAATTCAAAGAATTAGAGTTCTGCATACATTTGCATATGAGAAAGTACCTACAAAATTCATTCATTTAACGCTACCAACCATTATTTTACTGTGAACTCTGCCACATACTTTTCTTGACTATATCTTGGTATATCAATGATCAAAAGAGATAAATCTGGTTTCCCAGATTTCTAGTAACTATATTTAACATTTTTTCATTGTTCATTTTTTTACATCATATGAATACTGATGTATTTATTCTAAGCATAAGGAATTGGAAGTTTCTTTGAAATAGTTCTCTTGACTCATCAAAACCTTAACTTATTAACAAATGTATAACCTTAGACATATCCAACTTTTGGCCTCAATTTAGTTATTAGATTGTCCATTATTTCTTGAAATCTTTAATCTTTATCTCCTTATATCACAGGATGTCTGGCTATTCCTCAAGTCAGTTTCATTCTTGTTTAACACACTCCTGGATTGCATTTGTCTATAACCGTTCTATTAGATTTATCCATGTAAATGAGTCAGCAAGTACAGTGTTGGCAAATGTGATGTGTATCAATTCAACCTATGTAAATCTTTGGTGAGAAATTGTTTGTATTCTCTACCATAATGTTGGCTTGATGTGAATGTATGTTCTAACCTTGGAAGTATTATGTTGGGTATGGTAGAACTAAAATATGGAAGGAATGTGGATCCTGATTTTCTGCTTGGAGTTGAGTCATCTGCTTAATATGAACATCATTTTGGACTTTGGTTTGAGACATTGAGTTCAATATGTTAAGTAACTAGAGTCACCTCAGCAGTTCTGCTTTCCCCTATACATAGCAAAGGGAAAAAGAAGATCAGTGGATTGGGAAAAAAAATACTCCTTTAGTTTAGAATTTAGCATAAAGAAAGACAATCTTTTGAAAAACTTTTGTCTGTCTTTAATATATATTTATAATATAAAAATACATATTTATGTATCTATGATAAATGTATGTGTGTGTGTTGTGTGTGTATGAAGCTACTTATTGCCTTAGACTGAAAATGTAAAATAAGATTATTAGGGTTTTAGTTTTCTAAATTTATTTTTACGTATTTTTTTCAGTTATTCTTAAAATTTAACTGAATTTCATCCAAGGGAAGGGAATGAGGATACAATGATCAGGAATTGAAACAAGTAAGATTTATACTTTATTTTCCCTAGCTGTACAAAACTCAGTCAGACTATCCTAAGGAACACAACACTTACAGTCACTACAACCAAGAATTAGACTATGTTTTGAACACTATGACAGCAGATGTATGAAAATCTTAAATTGACAACATTAATATAAAGAACCAATGTTACTATTAGATGTTTTTTTTTTAAATTTAACATCAAGAAAGGGTGTGAGTCCAAAAATCAGTAGCCTTCCTATATACAAATACCCAATCTGAGAAGAAGAAATTAAGAAATCCATCTCCTTTACAAATGAAACAAACAAAAAAATCAAATACTCGGGAATAAACCTAACAAAAGAGGTGAAGGCTTTATACAAAGAAAACTATAATACACTGTTAAAGAAATACAAGAGGATACAAAGAAATGGAAAGACATCTCCTGCCCATGGATTGGAAGAATCAATATTATCAAAATGGCCATCCTACCAAAAGCAATTCACAGCAATATGCAACGGAACAAGGCCAGTCTGTCCAATAAATGGTTCTGGGAAAACTGGACTGCTACTTGCAATAAATAAATAAATAAATAAAACTAGACTACTCACACCATCCACAAAAACTAACTCAAAATGGATAAAGAACCTGAATGTAAGACCTGAAACCATAAAATATGTGGAAGAACACATAGGCAAAACACTACATGACATACACCTAAGTAAAATCTTTAAAACACATCCCCAAAGCAAAGATAGTGAGAGAAAAGATAAACAGCTGGGATTACATCAAAGTAAAAAGCTTGTGTACAGCAAAAGGGATATTAAGCAAAGCAAACAGACACCCAACTGACTGGGAGAAAAATTTTGCACATAATACAACCGATAAGGGCCTGATCACAAAAATCTACGAAGAGCTCACATAACTGAACAAAAACAAAGTCAACAATCCAGTCAAAAAATGGGCAGAAAAGCTAAAAAGACACTTCTCCAAAGAGGAAATGCAAATGGTAAACAGGTATATAAAAAATGTTCAACATCACTTATAATCAGTGAAGTGTAAATCAAAACCATGGTGAGATACCACCTTACACCAGTGAGAATGTCACACATTAAAAAAACAGGCAACCACAAATGTTGGTGAGGATGTGTAGAAAAAGGAACTCTCCTACACTGCTGGTGGGATTGCAAACTGGTCCAACCACTGTGGAAAGCAATATGGTTCCTCCTCAAAGTGCTAAAAATGGAGCTTCCATATGACCCAGCAATACCACCTCTGGGAGTGTACCCAAAGGACACAAAAACATTAATCCAAAAGGATACATACACCCCTATGTTTATTGCAGCACCGTTTATAATACCTAAGATTTGGAAACAACCTAGATGCCCAAAAATAGATGTCTGGATCAAGAAGATGTGGTACATATACACAATGAAATATTATTTACTCAGCAATCAAAAAAGATAAACACATGCAATTTGCAGCAACATGGATGGAGCTAGAAGGGATCATGCTAAGTGAAATAAGCCAGAAGGAAAGAGAAATACTGAATGGTGGCATTCTTAGCAGGAATATAGGGGAACCAAATGAGAGAGAGACATATAGTGAGGGAGTGGGAGGATAAGGGCTCAAAACGGGGGAAAAAGGAGCACAAGGATTTATGGTGACGGGTCACAGGTGAATTGGTGGTGGATAACCTACGGGGAATACACAATAATGTAAAAGACATAAACAATAACAATAAAAAAAAGAAAGGGTGTGAGTCAATAGAAAGTTACAACTAAGTGACAAAATAATTCAGTAATATAATCTAGACTAGGTCATATTTAGAAAAAAACCCTGAACCTTTAATTTTGGAGGGCAGATGTATGTTTTCATAAAGTAGTAACTGATTAAAAAGAAAAGGTAAAAGTAATCCAGGAAATTCTTCATTGTTTGGGCTCTTGCTTAAATAAGTATTGTGTTTGTTATTAGCTATATTTGGAAAGGTAATTAGCAGATGGAGATGGACAAATATAAAGATTTTCCATATGGAAGTAAATTAGATTTTGAAAGCTGAGAACTGAAGAGCTTGGCGTTGTTTTATGCTAACACTTTGGAACAAATTAGTAAGCAAATTATTTGAATGTATTTAGAAAAAAAATACTGTTAGCTAACATCTTTGGTAAGTTTAAGTCTTGCCAAATTCACCTGTTATTCTTCCTTAAAGGGTAATTATACTGATAGATGAGGTAATTGATAGTTATTATGTGTTTAATGCAAACCAGGCACCTCAAAAAATTGTTAAATATAAGACCGAATGAGAAGGAATCATAGGCTCTGTATAGCACCATTAAGTGGAATGCTGGTAGTCTTATAGTTGGATGTGGAAGCAAGTAGTACAAAGTTAAACTTAATTCACCTGGCCAGGGGGAAGAAAACCTAATTATCTCACATTCAAAGGAAAAGTAATTTTTATTTAGTTTATAAGAGAAGAACATGACCATTTAGCCATGATTTAACATTACATTATCTGTTAACAAATACTCAATAATTTGTACTATTGTATCTTGCAGTTTATTTAAAAAGCACAATTCACAAGAAGCACACTGCAGTATGGTACCATTATGGAAGTTAATTTTATTGGGGTGTTGGAAAAGTCAAAGTATTTTTTCTGTTTTCTGTGCCAAACTGTGTCATGACTTTTCTGACAATCCAGTAGTTGACTTACACAAATACCCCACTCCCCCAATAAGAAAATGTATGACTCACAAATAAGTCATGACACAAATATATCCTAAAATCTAACTGGAAAATCATGGTTGTAATACCCTAAAGATTTCACTCTGTTATAGGGACATCAAACAATTCCACCTAGTAATCTGATGATAATGAAACAAAATTAACACTAATTTAAAATTAGAAAGAACAACAATTGAAGATTTTTGATGATGACCAAGTCAGGACAAAGTGATAATGCATAGTTCACAGTGTTCTTTTCAAACATTTCAAGATTTCCAAATTTCTACACTTGTACTGATCTGGTTGTCCATTATTGTGTAACAAATCACCTCAAAGTTTATTGGCATAAAACTAACATTTTGTTATGCTCATGGAGTCAGTGTCAGAAATTTGGATATGCCTGTGTTAGTTTCTGAAGGCTACCTTAGCTAGTTAGATATGTGGTCCCTTAAACAACAGACACTTATCTCAGAGTTCTGGAGGCCAGAGCTTCAAAATAAAGGTGTCTGGGGAAAGGTGGTCACTCCAAGCACTAGAAAAAAAAAAAAATCTGTTCTTCCCAGCAATTGCAAATGGAAATGTTAAAGTTGAAAGGCATAGTGCTTGAGCTGAAAATTTACAAAAATTTAATGGACTCAGCAGTAAATGTAAATTGGCAAAAAACAAAACAAAACTGTAACCTTGAAGATAGCTCTATGAAGCGATCTAAACTGGAGAGAAAAAGACAACAGAAAATGAAAAGAACCTGTGGGCAAAGTACTGTGTTCCATCCTATGTGAACGAGACTCCCAGAAAAGGATTAATTTAAAGGAACAGAAAAATATGAATATTTAAGTTATGGATACAAGAAGCTAAATTAACCCCATATAGAATTAATATGAATATAACATTGGATTGTATTCTAGACATGACTTCATTGTCTATAGTATAAATGCTTTACTGACTGCTGTGGGACAAGATCTTTTGTTTGACTGGCTGATTCCATTTAGCCTCACAATGACCCATTTTTCCATTGGCTTCCTTTATTTAAACCCCAGACCATGATGATATCCTTGGTTTGACTTGCAACAACATCTTTACTTGCCCATTAAGTCCATTTCTTGTTCTCCTTTGCCTATGGCAGGAATTAACACTTCTCTGAAGTGCTAGAGAGTAAGTATTTTTAGCTTTGCAGGCTACACAGTTTCTATTGTAAGTACTCTATGGTCATTTTACTGTGACAACTCCCTTAGACAATACATAAACCAATGAGTAAGGCCTGTTCCAATATGTCATTATTTGCAAATACTGGATGTGGTCTATACTACTTGGGTTAAAAAAAAAAAAAAAGAAAGAAAGAAAATTTACCCCTAAATTACATGCCCTACTCAGAAAAAGACTGTGGTTCACATAATTTTGAAAATGCTTATGTTAAGTTTATATATTATAAAAAAAATTTTTTAAAGAGGAAAATGTATTTTATCAGATTTAACAGTGACTTAGAGGGAAAATCTGTACTGATAAACCACCAGAAAAACTACTTTTTCAACATTTTTATTAGTTTTTGTAACTTCATCCAAATTGCCTTTCAAAATGGAAAATTTTTTTTTCCTTTTTTTTTTAAATATCTCTTTATCGTTATTCATGTCTTTTTCATTTTGTATTCCCCTTGGGTAGCCCACCACCAATTCACCCGTGATCCATCTCCATGGTCCCTTGTGTTCTTTTCTATTCCATTTTGTGCCCTTTTCCTTCCCTCTCCCCCCAACCCCGCTGTGCCCAGTGGGCGCCGCCCCCCCGCCCCCCCGCTGCTGATTGTCTCTCTCCTATTTGGTTTCCTTATAGTCCTGTTATAAGTGAAACCATTCAATATTTCTCTCTTTCTTTCTGGCTTATTTCACTGAGTATGATCCCCTCTAATTCCATCCATGTCGCTGCAAATTGCATGTGTTTATCTTCTTTGAATGCTGAATAGTATGCCATTGTGTATATGTACCAGATCTTCTGGATCCAATCATCTATTTTTGGACATCTGGGTTGCTTCCATACCTTTGCTATTGTGAACAGTGCCGTAATGAACATATGGGTGCATGTATCCTTTCGGATTAGTGTTTTTGTGTCCTTTGGGTAAATTCCCAAAAGTGGGATTGCTGGGTCGTATGGAAGCTCCATGTTTAGCAGTTTGAGGAATCGCCATACAGCTTTCCATAGTGGTTGGACCAGTTCACATTCCCACCAGCAGTGTAGAAGAGTTCCTTTTTCTCCACATCCT
>PVIJ01004917.1:0-39665 GCA_004024925.1 Scalopus aquaticus | reverse complement strand
GTGTATTTTTAATGTGTGCCATCCTCTCAGGTGTGAGGTGGTATCTCATGGTGGTTTTGATTTGCATTTCCTTGAGTATAAGTGATGTTGAGCATTTTTTCATGTATCTGTTGGCCATTTGCTTTTCTTCTTTGGAGAAGTCCCTTTTCAGCTATTCTGCCCATTTTTCGATTGGGTTATTGGCTTTGTTTTTGTTGAGTTGTGTGAGTTCCTTGCAAATTTTTGTTATCAGTCCTTTATCAGATGTATTGTGTGCAAAGATCTTTTCTCAGTTGGTAGGGTGTCTGTTAGTTTTGGTTAATGTCAATGTACAGAAGCAGTATCTAATATTTTGTAGAGGAGAACAATAATTTACAACAATAAAGCCATTAGAATAATCTTTTAATGAAATAATAAAAATAATGTGGTATCTGCATAATATTTGAAAGTGATAGATTAAAAAATATATAGTCAAATTCCATTTTGTACAATACAGAGGGACAGATTATTAACAACACAATATGTTTGTTAATATATTTAACTTTTTTGATATTTACTGTCTTGACTCCATTTGTTAAGCAATTTACATGATCATTTAATGATCATAATTAGAAAGAAAATAGATGTTGATAATAGTAAATTAACACTTTATAATCATTTACAATTATTGAATTTGTATTTCAAAAGAAATTCAGTAATAGCCTAAATGAAATTATTTTTAGTTTTAAAGATTTGTTTATGCATACAAGAACTGGGGTGGAGGCCAGAGGTGTGGGGTGATGAGAGGATTCACCGGAGAAAGAGTAGGGAGTAGAACAGGTGGATCTACTAAAATACACTGCTGAGGGGAGCAGTCAGTGAGTCAGGAGAGGTCTGCTGTGTCATGTGGGAAGCTCCCTGGCCAGGGATTGAACTCATGCTGCAGCGGCTGTGGATAACTTCACAGTACCGAGACTTAACCTCTTGGCCACCAGGGAGGCCCAATGAATAATTTTGCTTGACGTGTATTGATGTGATTTGGTTGGCAGAGTTTGAGTCACTACAAGTCAATGAAATAATTTGCCTTCAGTATTCATACAATCATGGGCTACATAGACTTATAATACCTGCTCTCTCTGATAGTGCTATTCAATGTGTGGTCCCTAGCTGGTGGCAGTCCATAAACTTTTGTTCCTTATTTATGATGAAATATTGGGAAAAGTTGAGAGGAAAGAGTTGAATGAGTAATTTTACACTAGATAAATCTAATGATAATAAACAGCTTGTATTTAAAAAAAAATTAAACAAAACTTTAGATCTCAATAGAGAACTGGGTAAAAGCCTAGTGATAGTTGACTACAGACTGTTTGAAAATCATCGACCTGAGTGATATTTGATGATGGGTATGCATGCTTGTGGTGCTTACTCATTCTGTGGTAGGAAATTTAAGTGTTTTCAGAGAAGGAAATTAGGATACATCATGATAAATGATAGAATGCGGAATTAACGACAGGTGGTCTTTTTTTTTTTCCGGTTTGTAGAGTTATAGAAAAGAACAAGTACTCATTATGCAGAGATAGTAAAAGGAAGATTTGGACTCAGTAATCAGGAAGAGTCTTGTTAGAGTAGTAAAAATGAATGTTTCTGCTTTAAGATGAAAACATCTGTAACATTAGAACTATTCAAATAATTTTCAGTGATAACTTGAGAAGCATTTGGTATAACTGATTGTTAAAAGTTCTTGTAAGATGAAAAATTCCACGATATTAAAACTATTCAAATCATTTTTGGTGATAACTTGAGATGCATTTGGTATAACTGATTGTTAAAAGTTCTTGTCCAATTCTGAGTGTCTGCATCTCTCATAGGTTTAAAATTATTAATTTAGATTGTAATGCTGAATATAGCCATTAGTTATATCTGAAACCAATAATGTTGCTGTCCATATAAATTCAATACTATTCTAACTGAAGGAGTTAATCAACTACCCCATTTTAAAAAGTCACTTCCCCTGAAATGGTATTGAGTTATCTACATATATTTTCTTTCTGTCTTTATTTTTGTTCAACAGTATACTTTTAGCGTTAACTTATTCAGATGTTTTTCTCAATCTTGTATCATCTTACTTATGATTTGTTTTCTAAAATAACAAGTTATCTTGAAATAAACTCAGGAACTAGCAATTAATTTGACAGCCTACAGTATAACTAAGGTAACATGATTTAGCATATACTGAAATAATGTTTTCTCTTTTGGACTCTCATAGAAACTTTATTTTTTAATGGTGAACAGTAATGCCATAAACAAGATATAATGTATTTATAGTAGTAGCTTAGGGATTTGAAGTGCTTCTACCTTTTCAGCTGGTAGCACTATGGATTTTATTTGATTCTAGATGATTAATCCTATGGAGCCCAGAAAGGTCAAAGACCTAATCCCCCTGCTGGTCAGTCATTGGGGTGGTGGAGAAGCCCTGAAGGTTAAATCCACTGTGAGTGCTCTGGAATGGGGGAAAGTTATGTTTGTTGCATTGCTAATAGTCCTGCTCTCTCGGGTTCCAGAACCAAGACTCAGCTGTCAGTGAGTCCACTCAGTGCATTTTACAAGGTCAATACTAGTTCCTAGCGGTGCAGGAGTGGGGTGAAGCCAGTGCACTGTCCTAGTTCTTTGCTCTGGGGACCCAGTCCTGCTGGAAGCATCCCAGCTCCTCTCATATTTTCCCTAGTCAAGGGTGTGTGCTTCCACAGGGTGCAGCTCTTTTCTTTCCAGAAGAAAATGACAGAGTGGCTGGCTGAGTGGCAGCACCACAGTTTGATTTCAGCCTCCCACTCCTGACCACAGGCACCAGTTGTCTCTCGTCACCCAATTCTGGTTCAGTGACATATGAGTCTCATCTTTGTTTATTCTGGTGTCATCTACTTGGTCTCTGAGGTCCAAGAGGTGTATCACTTTTGCCTCAAGCAATGGAACTCTGAGTCTGTATTCCATGGGTTAACCTAGATCCTACATAGATCTTTTTTCTTTTTTTCCATTTTGCCAGAATGTTCTTCTGCTTGTGAAATATTAACTGAATATTTTGCAGTATCTTTACATTTATGCTATCATATCAATATTTTTCTGTTCCAGCAAAGTGATAATGACTTAGGTAAAACTTGCCAGTATGTGAACCTTGGACTTAACTACAAAAAATAGGGCATTTATTTATATTATGTAATCATTATAAGTTAGAGTTACGGTTTTGCAGACTCGAACTCTGCTTTAGATAAACATTATATTTCATAAATGAATTAATGTTTAACATATTCATAAATGTGCCAAACTAAGGAAACTGAGTGTTAAATAGGTTTTCTTTAAAGAAGATGGGAATTTTTATAGTGTTATAAAAATTGGTTAGATGAGTCCATAAGTCACTATGTTTTCTTGGATTTCCTGAATATTCAAAGATTTTACTGGTTGAGAAATTGTGATTTCTGTTATTAGTTTTATTCTTAGCACAAATATCACATGTAGTCTCAAACATTCAAGAATATTAGACATTTAAAATGTAGAATACATTTACAATATGTGAATGAAAACTATGGTGAATTAAATAATCAGTGTTATATTTCTACATGCTAAATATTCACGGAAGTCTAGCAAACGAAATACATGATATCTATATTTAAGTAAAGACCATTAATAGGTACTTTACTTTTTAGACTGTATCTTACTATAAGCTCAACATTAATGAAGAATTTCCATAATAAAATCAATGTGGTGAATATTTGCACCTTATCAAATTTAACCCTTCATTACTTTGTTAATTATTCACAGTATAGTTATTATTACTAACTTTCATGCATACCCCAAGTCCATTCATCATAATTTGTCACTAACAGTTCTGTGAATACTCAAAAAATGGTATAAAATACCAGACTCAAGTGCTAAATTAACAGCTGGTAATTTGAGTTGGACTTAGTTGAATAGTTCTGGTAATTCCTGGGCATCCTCATGCGATTGCAGCCATCTAGGTACTAGACTTTTTAAAATCTCTGCTTGTATAATTTTTGCTTATTGTATTCCATTGCGCAAAAGCAAGTTAGACAATCAAAGCTATGGTACGGCATTAACCAAAGGAGTAGACAAAGACATAAATGAATCTGGAACCATATCACCACTGAGGTGGTGTGAGGTCATTACTTGAAGTAATTTCTTGCTCCTCAAAAATAGTTAAAGCATAGAGTAAAATTATAGACTATTTAAACTTGAAGTTTACTTGCTTAATGCCATGTCACAAGAATTTATTTTCTTTATAACTTCTCCCTGTGACAATAAGCATTTCCTTGTGACAGGTCCACACATATTGTGTGTGGTTTTTGACTGTTGAGTTACAACTACTCACTATTAATGAATGGGGATTTGGTGAGGAAGTAGAGCTTATTAAATAACATGCTGGTCTTTATATGAATGGTACATTTTATTGTCTTCTACTAGCACATTCCTCTTCCAGTTGAACATCAACTTCTCAGTATTTCCCCTTGTTTCTGTTTCTCATTCTTTCACAAATAGTTTTGATTGTTTACAGACCTGGAGATGTATCAGGGAAAATACCTGAGTGAAAAGAAGAGAGTTGTAATATAAGAAATTATAAAAAATTTAAGTTTCCTCAAGAAAGGAAAGTTTCCTCAAGAAAACTTTCAGACTTAGTAAATTTAATGTGTTTGTAAGAAAAAGAAATGAGTCGAGAGAGGCTTTGCAAGAAAAAAGGGCATAATTATGGAATGAGTTCACAGGGTACATGGGTATTATCCTTGGAAAACAGGACAGATGTTTTTCTCTGAGAAGAGGAAAAAAAAGGCAGGGTAAGTGTACACTGTGGAACAAGACTGTAACAAAGAGCAGAGTGCAATGTGAAATGGACATTTTTTTTTCTCTTCTAAGTAAGATCAGAGGTAGGATCGCTTACTTAGATTGAAAGTCCAGTTCATTTTAGTTCCTCTCACATTATTTGAGCATATCTTATGTGACAAGAATCTTATTAGTTACCTATGATCCAAGGAGGAATAATGCACAATCTCATATTGGAGTGTTTTTTAATTTAAGCGAGAGACAGTCACATAAATCCAATCTAATGGTCATAGGAGAACTCTCAGAGAAAATGACACATAAGCTCAGTTTTAAGAGACGTATAGACATTGAAACTGATAAGACAGAGAAGGAAATTACAAACAGAAGAAATAGTAATTACCAACTCAGCCAAGGACAGACAAGTGTTCAATATTGATAAAGGTGTTTCTCAATTGTTTTTAACCTGTTAGAACTTTGATGAATGTGAAAAATGCTTAAATGTTCACATTCCTCTTCCAGAGATGCTGACTTGTCCTCTACCTTGAAGATCCAGTTTTCCAGTACAAAAACCTAGTGCTTCTTAGAGATTAGAAAGCTCTGTTTGAACAGATTGAACTGGCACTGGGAATTATGTGCAGACCTATTCATTAGCAATTCGGCAGGAGGTATATGCTAAGGAGACTAGAGGTAGAGGAATATAAATAGAAAGGGTGTAAAAGCTAAGATTGGCAAGACTCTTGCTTTTTATCCATAGGAGTCATAAACGACTTAAAAAGGTCTGAGGAAGTAAAATAAGGGACTTAAAATTTTCTAATTGAATGCTAATAAAACCTCCAATGCAATATCAATTGTTTAAAATAAATGAAGACACAGAACATTTTCCTCAGTTGTTCATGTTTTAGAAAATGGTTTCTGTTGATATTCTTTTAGCTGCATTTAAGTATGTCCAATGATTGTGTTAAATTGATACTATCAAACAATTCCCCCTCCCAGATTTCCAGTTTCATATTGGTTAAAAGGTCTTAGAACCTATTTAGATAATTTCTAAAAACTTGCTTCTAATAACAATGGCAGTGGGGGAATGTCATTCAGCCAGCTTTGCTTAAAGACGTATATTCATAACATCAAAATTTAAGCAATTTTTTGTGTTGTGATTCAAATACTGCATAGTTTTACATTTTTACATTCAACAAGTCATTGTTAATTATATCTGTGAGCATATTTTATGAAAGGAATAGACAACTGCACTAAATGACTCATGAATGTTGCTTGTTGTCACATTCCAGAAGTTTCGGCCTTAACTACTGATGGTCTAATGTTAATCTAATTCTCCCACAGAGTACAAGTATTTCTCAGTATTCATACTGACTAGAACCACTCAATCAAATTTAATCTTTACTAATTTATCTTCATTTTACTTATTTAGTGTTATTGTTTTCTCTCTTCCGATATTTGTGAGAGAAATATAAAATCTAGCTACAAATTTGAGCTTTGGAATCAGGAAAACTTATATTTTAGCTTTTTGTGCTTCGGCAAATTTTAAGTGTCTCAGAATTTTCTGACTGAATACGTTGTCCCTTCTCTCCCTCCCTCCATCTGTCCTTCCATCCATCCACATTTATAAAATTGATATGACAGGGCCTCCCTGGTGGCGCAGCGCTGAGCTGTCAGCAGCAGCGACACGAGTTCGACCCCCAGCCGGGGAGATTCCCACAAGGCATGGCAGACCTCTCCTACCTCATCCGCTGCTCCCCTCAGAGGTGTATTTCTGATGATCTGCCTGTTCTGCTCCCCACTCTCTCTGGTGAACCCTCTCTCTGCCCCAGGCCTCAGGCTTATACTAACCCAGCTTGTATGCATAAATAAATCTTTAAAAAAGAAATTGATATGACAGTACATAGTGCAGCGATTTGCCATCATGTTTTATAAGATCAAGCACAAAGGTGCTTTTTTGGGGGGCAAAAATAGGTTCTTAATGAATGCTAGCTCTTAATAATAAAACAATAAATTTTCTTCTTGAGGCAGATATCTCTTCACTTTATCTTGAAACCTTATGCTTTACTCCTGACTTCTCATACATCATTGCTGCTTGAACTGTAACTCCTCACTTGAGATCTAGTGATAACCCCACCTATTTCATGAGGCCGTGTCCTGATAATGCAGAGCACAAAGTTTTCTGAATATAGATCTACATTTTGTGTACACCCTTTAATACTTAATTGGAGTATTGTCTCACTACTGATTGTTGATTTGCTGTTTTTTTCCCCGAAGAACTTTTAAATTCCTGGTGAGACCATAAATTTCATTTTTTGTTTTTTTAAAGGTTTATTTATTTTTGCATACAAGCTTGGGTGTAGGCCATAGGTGTGGAGTGGTGAGAGGATTCACTAGAGACAGAGTGGGGAGCAGAAAGGCTGATCGACTAAAATACACTGCTGAGGGGAGCAGCAGGAGAGATCTGCTGTGCCATGTGGGAATCTCCCTGGCCGGGTATCGAATTCATGCCGCAGTGGTTCTGGAGAGCTTCACAGTGCTACGCTTAACCTGTTGCACCACTAGGGAGGCCCGAGACCATAAATTACATTAGCAAACAAAAATATCATCAATTAAACAGACCATCCCTCTCAAGACACTTACAAAATTTATTTCAACTTTTCAGTTAGTCACTGAATGAACACTGGAACAGTCCTTAAATAATAGAAATGACTCTCAAATTTATATGGCCATTGACTATTCCCACACTGGAATATTTTTTGTTATAGAAGTTTTTGTCAACCTTTCATTGGTATAGAAGTAAGGTAATTAGATCACAGGGTAAAGGTGACTACACTTCCACCAAATTTGGTGCTACACTTTGATTTTGAGCTTCCTGCAAGCTTAATGGTGGTAGCAAGACTGATATTGAAGTTTGGCAGGGGATGGTTTTCTTTTGCAGGCTTGTTTTGGACCTATTTTTATTATCTGCAGTTACCTAGCAACAGATAATGTTGCGCTAAAGCCAGATGATGCCGTCTAGACTCGTCCCTGGGATGTGATTGCCTAGGTTTATTCATTTGTCATATTTATTGGATATTAACATAAAGACCCATGTTAGTGTGAAAAATAGGAAAAGATTGACTTGACTAATGAAAGAGCTACCCATTATTTATGGCATTAATATAGAGTGATTTATTTTAAAAACATGTCCTTCGTAAACTTGATAAATCGAAAAAAATTAATTTGGTGCTGACTCACTGTAATTTAAAAAGAAGTAGGCGTGAGTTCTCTCTAGCTGGTGTTTTTAAAATCGCAGGTTTAAAGGTGGCTGATCCCAGTGTGGAGCTAATCGTTCATGTTAACTAGGCACACTGCTGTAAGAGTTCTGGGAAATAGTACTTCTCCTGGTGTTTGTATCACCTTCAGCTTCATTTTAATGATTCCTTGCTCTTTTTGGTATTGAGCATCATTTGAGCAGATAATGTGAGTGACTTCCACTTTTAAAAATAAAAAGGAGTTAACACTTCGTGTGCCGGTGTGCTTTAAATTTACCAGCCCTTGTGACCGGCCATTTTCTTTGCCACCACATGAATGGTATAAGCGTTCAATAAAACACACACAACTCCTGAACTACTGGATATTTAAAAAAACTATAATCTCTCTCATAAAACACCTTACACTTTCACCAAAACAATGTGTAAAGCTTCTAGACTGAGTACGATCAAAGAAATAGCTCCTAATAGTTCCAAATAAATCCACCGTGGCATGTAAAACCGGAGACTAGATGAACACATATTAATACGTGAGCGGCCACCTGATACTGGTGACAAAAACACGTACTAATACGTGAGCGGACCACAAAGTGTTAAGTGTACAAGTGTTTCTCCTGCATTTTAAAATTTTGCTCAAAGAGGTATATTTTTTTATTTTTTAACTAATTGATGAAATTAGTTTTTCTCTATGACATCCCTGTGATTTTAACTTCATAAATATGATTACCACTGCCAGTGGAGTTTTATTATATAACTGTATTGATGGAGAACTAGGAGGTTCTCAAATTGATATAATCTAAAGCTAAAATTAACTTAGGGAATTCTATATAATTTTAAATTAATTCCTGCATCTAAACACAATTTAAATTTTAGATGAATAAAATCATTTTGAAATGTTTATTGGTTTATGAAAAAACTGGCTTCTAATTCAATTCAGCTAACCCCTACTGTATGTTTATTATGTTAGTGTGTATGACAGGGAAAGATCTTTTAGTTCTTGCAAATAAGAAAAAAGCAGTCTTTGTTTTCAAGTAACTTAAGATTTATTAAGAAGATAATGGGCAAGCAAGTAAAATATCAAGCAAGACAGAATGTTACAAACAGAAAACTACATATAATCTTTCAAAGAGACAGTGCTTTTCAAATTTGTACCCTGGATAAACTAGCAGCATTGACATTATTTGAGAACTTTTTAGAAATGCAAATTCTTGGGCCTCATGCCATAATACAAACTCCAAAACTGGGGAATCGAGTCTAGCAATCTTATAATAAATCAGGTGTCTCGAATCCTGATGTGTTTTCATAAGCCTTCAAAGTTATTCTGATAGATGGTAAAATTCAAGAACAGCTATTCTGGAGTTGAACTGTCCAATATGGTAGCCACTAGTCAGAGATTGCTGCATAATTTTAATTTAAATTAAATAAAACTGGGGTTTAAAATTTCAAGTACTCAATAAGGATATGGAACCAATGGTCACCATATTGGATAGAACAGATATAGAATATTTCATCACTGAAGAATGTTTGAATAGGCAGCATTGCTCTAAAGTATGGAGACCTCAATGGGAAATTGAGGAATAAAAAAAATGTAGATTTAGTTTAGATTATAGAGCTTCTAAAAAGAAAGTCAGGAATGAGTCATCTGTTTTCAGGGGATAATGACTTCTTTTTTTTTTTTTTTTTTTTTTGAGGAAAGGACATGAAAAACCTAGACTTTATTTATGGTTTATCACTCTTTCAGTGAGGCCCCTGATTCTTCCTATTGAATAAGACTATTGAAAAGCAAACACCAGAGACTTACAGAGACTTACACTGAGACTATAATAGTGAGAAGGGAAAGGAATATGTGTTTATAAACTGTTAATATAAACTCAGTTATTCTCTGTATGGAAGGCGGTCAGAGATAGAAAACAAACAAGATAAGATTTGGGGATGGATAATAGGAACAATGTTAATGCCATTACCAATGACAAGGAAATAGGAATGGCAGTAGTTTATCAAATTATCAAGGGGAAAATATCATGTTTACTTTGAAGAATTTTTTAATGCAGTACCTTTTCTATTCACCAAGAAATTTTTTTCATTACTCTTATAATAAATAAATGTTCTGTTACTTTGCTTTCCTATCTACTAATTTTTCACATTACTGCCTGTAATGAAGAAAATACTTTGTCACTGATTATTATGAATGTTTTTCAAAGATGGGAAGATGGAAGAAATTTTATCAACTTACCTGTTCTATGAGTGCATCTGTCATATCAATGCATATATCAAAACAATTTATTCCTTTTTTGCTAGAAAATATATTTTCCAGTGAGAGAGTCACAAAGAGAGAAACCACATTGTAATGTGTTCTATGAAAATCCTAGTTTCTTCAATCTGACATTATATATAGTTGGATTTGTGGTAAAATTGAAATGATTTTCAATTTCAAATAGAATATTCTTTTTTGGAAATAAGCATTTTTTGGTGTGCTTAGAATGTCAAGCATTGCCTAGTCCTTTATTATCTCCGATTTTTACAACAGGGTATACTTTTAACATGCCAATTTGCTTATATTCCTGTGGATTAATTTTATTTTTACTCGAGGACTTAAAAAATCACATTGGCTAATATCAGGTCAGAATGGCTTGTATATTTTAGAATGGTGCTTTAAATGTCTAAATTGTATACTTAAGGCATCAAAGTAAACTAGGAAAAAAAAGTTAGGTGTCCAGAATCCTGATATGTAGCTCTTGTACTATTTTTAGGCCATTAGATAATGAGTAAAAGTTCGATAGGTTAAAATTTCCTCACTCGTAAAATGAAGATCTCATACTACATTACCTTGGTTTTCCAGGCTTTAAATGGGGCAACACAGGGAAACACAATTGCTTGTAAATTGATTATTAGCGGCTACGTATCAACAGAGCATATCTCATGGATGGCAGAGAGGCACAGGGCAGGCAAGTCACTGACAAGTAAAGAAAATAAGATTTGGGACAGAGAATGGGGTTTCTTGAATCAGCTTGGATAGTAGACACTTAAGACTTACCTTGAGTAGTCGGGGACCTGTGTAATGTTCCAAATAGAATCACATTAATATGAAGATGTTAATTATCCTAATTGGGAATGGGTTTGGTTGTATGATAGAGAATAAGGTGATGTTACTTAGATTAGGAAGTAGGATGAGAGAGTGAATTCTGCAAAGATGAATTCTTCATCTAGCTATTGTAATTGGTCTACCTCTAAGCTTCATTTAATTCATAAATGTGTGTATTTTGAATTTGTTCATCATAGAAGTGAATTGACAGATACACTCATGGGTATCTGATAGGGAAGGAAAAGCTCTAGGTAGGGAATCGTGGATCTTATTTGGGTGATGTCTCCTACCAGCTAGTGCCATCGTGTTGCAGTGTTGTACAAGTTGCTTATTTTGCCAGCTATTCTAAAACAACTACCCTCTGGCCAAGCTTGACACTCTGAAGCATTTCAAAGCAGCAGGGAGAGTAGTCTAAGTAGCAAGTGGCAAAGTTGCTCTAATTAGCATCGGTATACCTAATTTACCATTTCATTGAAATTTACAGCTCCCTAGATTAAAACTTTTCTGGTAACTTGTTGACCTATGGAGGAATGTCTGTTATCAGGGAACCAGAAGGTGAGACAAGAACAGTTAACTCTATTCTAGGACCTCGTAAAACTCTACCTATATTTTGTGTTTTTCCCTTTGGCCATAGATAATGTAGTGACCGTGCATTTATTCTTGTCTCCTGTATTTCATTGATCAGAGATTTCTCAGCAATCGGAATAAAGTTTTAAGTATTATTTTCTTAACAGAGAACTAAAAATGGTTTTTCAAAATGCTTTAAAATATTTTCCATAAAATAATTAATTTATAAATTCTTAAAATTAATTACTGCACTTATCTGTTATCCTAAATGTAACAATTGCTTTCATTTTAATATAAAGCAAGTCCTTTCTTAATCTTCTCCCAGAAGCTTAATCTCTGGGCTGTATTTTATTTTCCTGCAAATGAAGGACTTTGGAATCAATGATTTCTGAAGTTACTTTAAGGTCTAAGACTAAGTTTGAAAGTTAAGAATGATAATAGGATTTTCCTGCTTTCCCAAGATGGGAGGCTTGTAAAATGTCTGCTGAGCAGCTTTCTAAAATATCCCTTAGATTCACTGAAGTGAATAGACCTTTGCAATAGTCTGACTCTGACTGCTATCTATCTTCTGATATTCCTCAAATGGTTGCTTCTCACTCTTCCATGCAATGATTTTGCAGGCATTCAGCCGTTGAAGCAAGTGGCATTTTTCTAATTTTAACTCAGGTCAATCAGTTGGGTGAGTATTGATGAACAAGCATTTGTTAAAACCATGTCTCAAGTAATGTCAATCTGGATTGAACATGTGCCAAGACTAAGAGATTTCTTCATTAACCTGCTGACACTGCCAATGAGAGTTCAATGTTGTTTCAAGAAAGAGTCCCATAAGCATGTGCCTCTTGTTATTTTTATCATTCGCCCTGCTCTTCCATGAGTATCATGGTTTTTATTATTTCTTGTCAAAGCTAAATCATTTCTGAAGATCATTTAAATACATTATTTTAGTTCTTTAAAGTACTGGTGATGCTGATGTTCATTTACTGAACTATGGCTGTGTTAAGATGTAGGAATATCTAGCTCACAAAAAAGGACTGAATGGGTTGGTTCTATTTTTTCATCATTCATTCACTCATTTATTGTTTTTAGAAAGGTCTATTTTGAAACTCCTAACCTGAAAAGTGTTTTCTAAAACCCTGTCTTGAGATAGTCTCCTGAGGAGAGGATATTATAAGGTCCATCTCACCATTTTGAAAATGTAGTACAATTGCTGCTGTGGCTTTTACTCTGGAAAACATAGTATTTTCCCATTTTTTTTTTCTGTAAAATTTGCTTGAGTCAATCTGAAATAAAAATAACTAGAATAAATATTGTTTATTATGATTAATTGATTCAGTAGCATCTTTAAAAGTGGATAACTTAAAAAGTCCTAAAGCACACTGATATATGGGCACAGCTTGGAGATTTTTATAAATATACTACCCAGCTGAAGAAACAGAAAATTTTTAAGCTCCATAATTTTTCTCGTGCCCCTTTCCAGTTTTATCTACTTTTTTCCCCATTGAGGTAACCACAGTTCTGACTTCTATCATCATGACTAATTTTGCTAGCATTTGTATTCAGATCAAAAGAAACATTAGATGCTTTTCAGTAACTCACAACATAATGGATTGAGAGACGAGTGCTTTGAAGAAGTGATCTGTGAGTATAAAAGTAGTTTCTAAATGCCCTATCACTGTAAGAGTATTAATGTCATCTCAGATTTGCTAAAATTCACTGTTTACACATATGTATACACTTATAATCATAATTGACCTTCATAACACTTCTGTACAGCAAACGCTATTCTCTGCATTTTATAACTTTAGACAACTTAGTGGTAAAGGTTAACATCAGGTATTAGCTCTTAATTTGTAATACCACAATAAACACACAGTGAGCAGACTAAAATGATACAATTGATTATCTCAAACTTTCTGTGGTCAGGAAGCCAGGCAGAGGCTATTAGATCTACACTAGCAGGCCAGAATTTGGGGGGCCAGGTGCTCAACATAATGTCATGTCAGTAGAGTCATAAAGGTAATAAGAAATAAACTACATCTCTGACTGCGTAGCTTATGATTCCTCATACTGTACCATACTGTGTGACTACAAGAGTGAAGTAATACTAAAAATTTTCTAGCCAGATAAAGTTGTCATCTATTGGATTCTTAATTATGTTTCTTTGATTTAAAACTATTGGTAATCTTGTGAGAAAGAATTTTAGACCCGTTTTACAGAGATGGAAGTTGGTGGTTGGAGATTTTAAACAAGTGGTTTGTCTTACAGCTTGTAGATGAAGAAGGCAGGTTTCTAACCCAGTTCTTTCTGACCTGAGCTCTTAACCACTGTATTACTTGCCTGAAGGCAACATTTCATGTAGGCATTGAATGATCCGTAGATTTTTCAGCAGTTAGAAAGGTGACCAGAAATTACCAATAACAATCAGAAACAATGATAAAAATAGAGGTACAGAGTTGGGAAAGTGTCAGATCCAGTTTCTGGAATTTGGTGTAATTCAACTATGCTATCAGGAATACAAATCAAACTTTGATCTTCCCTAAAATAGCATTGATTGGTTAATACTTTGTTTTGATACCAAAGACTTATATTTTTGAACATTGTAAATAGCCCTGTGAAAGTTTGTGCATATAAAGAAAGCGCTTATTTCCTATGCAGGGTATTTCTCCTAAAGGTCCTTAAGAAAGATTTTTCTAATTTCCAGATGAAGAGCTGAGCTTATTGTACTGAGCAATAATTACTTTCCTTCTTTTCCTACTTTGAAATCTTGGTGCCAAATTTGTGACCCACTCTAACGTGTGTTTGCTTTTATGATCAGTGTATTTTTCCCTTTTTGGTCTTACCCATTTTTAATACTTTTTATTTCTTCAAGCTGCCTTAAGTTATTTTTGAGTCTAGTTAGGGTATGAATAAACAAATATATGAATACAGTTGAGGTAGGTAGTTTATAGGAACCTCTGATGGATTTGAAGATAGGCAGAGAGCCCATGAAATATGATTTTCAGAGGCTCAGCTATCCATCCTAAACTGAAGTGGTGGTGAACTGGAACACTAGATCATTAAATTAGTTGCTACACTATTTTGATAGATCCTAGTGGCAAGGCCCAGACATGACATTAGAAAGATGTTGATTTGAACCTACTGATAAAGATTCCGCTCTGCTGTCTTCTTTGTTTAACTTAGATAGTAATTGGATTCAAAGGATGTAAAATGGGAATTACAAGAAATGAAGGTCCTTCAACGATTATTTCCAAAGCTGTGTCAGATCAATTTAGATAAAATTATGCTGGCCCAGACTCACAGAATTTGGTACATTAGCAAAGTGATGATTGTTACAAATAAAAGCATCTCACCTCGCTCACATTTTCAGAAATGGAAACTGTATTGGATAACTGATGCTATACAATTCTGTTGCAAATGGGACATAGAAATGTATTGTAAAGCTAAGCTATTTGAAAGTGTTCAAAGCAATAGCTTTTAAAATAAAACTGAGAAAAATCAGCAAAGTTAATAAGTCGGAAAATCTAGGCCCCTAGAAAAATTTCAGGGAACCAGAAAAGAGGTAGGCTAGGAAGTGGTAAAGGGGTCAGATAAGTGCAAACTTGGAAAACATAGCAATAACATATGAGAGTATAAAAGTAGATGTCTAGAGGCCAAAAGCATAATATGAGAGGTGAATAAAGGGGACATACAGATCATACAGTAAAAGATGATATGATATAAAAGCAAATATAATAGTCAAAATGACACTCATTCCAGAGATAAAAGGATTTCAACCACAGAGAACGTTGAGAGGTGCCAATCATGTATACTTCTGGTGCATATCACGATAAACTGAATATTGATGCATTGGGAAAACTGGATTGAAACAACATGAGCAAGTTGCCTTTAATGCTTTTTTTTTTTTTTATGAAATCAAGTGGAAAACATAGGCTATTGAATTCATAGAAATTCTAGTTTACTAGATTTGTTTTGATTTTGCACCTTAGAGAGCAGGAAACTAGGGGACGACCAATTTAATTGCCATCATGAGACTAATTAATCCATATCTCATTCATTTCTGTTCAGGCTTGCATTCGTGTACTGTGCCTGCTGTAACAAATTAGCACATACATTGGGACTTAAAATAGCAGAAATTTATTTTCTCATAGTTCTGGAGTTTGGAAGTCTAAAATCTGTTTTCTTGGGCCAGAATCAAGGTGTGCCAGGCCACGTGCTATATGAGGGCTCAAGGGAAGAAGCTGTTCCTTGCTTTCTCCGGTGTCTGGTGGCTCGCTTGGCTTGTGGCATCATATAGTTCCAGTTACTAAGGCCAGTTTCTTTAAATCTTTCTCTTCTCCCATCTTCAAATCATTTTCTCTTTGCAAACTCCTCTTCTAAGGATGTGCTTGGTGGTTTTAGAATCCAGCTCAATACTGCAGGACATTCTCCTCATCTCAAGATCCTTAACTTAATTACTGTTGTAAAGATCTTTTTTTTCCAAATAACTTAACATTTTCTAGGGATTAAGAACCAATTTCTCTGGGAGCCATTTTTTGAACTGAAACAATACCCAATTTAAACAAAAGATGACATCTTGGCATATAATAAGTACTTTGATGTGGATTTGCTCTCTCTGAACCTCCTCAGGCCTCAGTTTTTCTCACCCTGCACATGGACATAGTGTGACTGAATTGCTATACTGTTGTAAAAATTGAATGGAATCATTCTTGTGAAAGTGGTTTCTTGTTATAAAACATTAAACAAAATATAAGGAAATATTAACGTTTTAATATCAACCATATTTTACTATTATAGTCTAATAAATATTGATATATTATCAATGATAATAACTGCATATATAATATTATCATTGATAATAACTGCATATATCTATTTATTAGACTATAATATTATCAATGATAATAACTAGGGTAAAACTACAAAGATATGATTTGAGGGAATCTGGGAAGATTTACAGGGTCAAAAATATCTTCTCTCTTTTTCTGTTTCTTTATTTTTTAAATAGGGTAATAATAGCACCCATATCCTAGGGCCGTTGTCAGGATTCAGTCAAATGAGTAAAGTAATAAAATATTCAAAATGTTAGGTACTCGTAGAGTTAATTACAGTAAACTAAAATAAGGAAGAGCTTTAGGTCTAGAATTTGGAAAATGACAATCTCACATGTTTTATTCTTCTTCCCATTTCCATGTAGATACAAAGAAATGTTTTCACAGAACACTTCATTGCAAAATATTGTTCTGGTTTAGGTCTGTATTTTTTCAGTTGATTAATATGTGCACATCTTGTATTCATAATTCATTATTTTTATTAACTGTATAATAACAAAAATAGAGTTCTGAGGGATGCCACAAGCAGAACTCATAAATATCAGTAGAGAGTCTATACAGCCTATTAAAAAGGCCTTGAGGGGTTAGGATAGAGAGAGTATTAGGGGTTCTGGCCTCCTTATTATAACATGATTTTCTGCACATGGTGGCAAATTGAGTCACATGGAATAATTACACAGAAATAGATAATTAGTCATCAAAAAAGTGTATCATGTATTCCTATTTTATCCATATCATGCTAAGCAAAGTAAGTCAGAGGGGAAAGAGACAACAGTGATTTCACTCATATGGAGTAGATAAAGAAACGAAACGAAAGGAACAGACAAAACAGCCAAAACAACCCTAGAAATTTGACGGCAGATTTGAGATTACTAGATGGGCACGAGGGGCGGCCAAGTGCAGGAGAAGAAAGGTCCCAGCGGGCTATGGGAAAGGATCACTGGTGCTTCGGTGCTGGGTGTGATGGCGTGACATATCTGTAGAGGTGTGAACCTATGTCGTTAAAACCTACAATGCTGTAAATCAACATTACTTCATTAAAAATAATACAAAAGACGACGACTTATGGAAGTCCAAATCTGGTAGAAGGGACCAGGAAATACTTCATAAAACAGATGACATTTGTGCTGAGTCTACTAAGGGGAGCAGAAATATACCTCTCAGAGAAATGTGGAGGAGCACATTTCAGATCTGACAGGCAAAATAGGGGAGGCATGAGAGTGTAGTGGAATCAGATAACTATGACTAATTTTTTAGATTAAAGTTTAGTGAACATCTGTCGTATTCTGGTAGATGACTTTGAAACAATCAAGACCACGTTATTAAGGAGTTTGAAATTCTAATGAGTTTTTTCTTTCTCATGAGTGGCATGGAAGAAGTTCATACAAATAATTGCATGAATAAGTTTTCAGTTTAGAATTTGAATACACTGATCCAGATGGCATCTGGAGTCATGGTTATTTTACAATACTTCTCTTTATTTCCCACTAAATATTTCAATGAATGTCCTAAGAGTGAAGACATTCTTGAATAGCTAGAAAATACATATTCTGCTCATACACATGATACTTCCAAGCTTATTGTCAATAAATGGTAAAGCTTAAAGAATCTATCAAGTAGAATGGAGACGTCAGTAGAGTTGGTGAAAAGACTGCTTGATTCTTCCCACCTCACTTCTCTATCTAAAACCCTGATAACATTTCCTAATTCAAAGTACCTGTGAACAAGAACCTGGACTTTGAAACTGTGACAGGGCATTGGGGAGATGAATTTGACTCTCACAAAGTACCAGAACCTTCAAAGTAAAGAATCCTATGGAACTCACATAAACATTGTACGCAGGCATCCAGGAACATGGGAAGCCTACTGAATATAGCTAAAAAGAATTGGAATATTTGCATCTGACTCAAAAACATCAGTTCATCTGATATTGTAGCTTTCTTTGGCTAAAACTCTATCATTTCCCGTGGCAGTCAAACTGCCTGTTGAAGTTTCAATAGAGTACGTTTCCGGGTTTTTTTTTTTGTATTTCTTATATATCTTAATGCTATATATTTCACCTAAGTCTTATGAAACTGTTGTATATTTCACCAGTGTCTGACAACAGTTACTGACAGCACCAGTGATTAGCTGATAGTGAATGAGTTAAAATCCACAGTGTGGGCAGCTGAGCACTCAAATCAATTAACTTTAAATATGAAAATTTTATAATATTAAATAATGAGGGTTACATTTGAGCACATAAAACATTAGTTTTCCAAATAGAGAACTAGAGTGTTTTAAATTACAAAAACTTATTACATTAAAATTAAAAAGACACGTTGCATGTAGAATCTAGTCTGTAGTGACAGTAGATTAACTATTACACTAAACTTGGTAATTAGAATAAAACTTCCAGATACATTCCCAGAATGTAGAATTTAGAATTTAGAATAAAAGCATTTGACAATAACTTTTTGAAAAAAAAATGTGATTTTACATATGTATTGATTCCCGAAGCATTTTTTTTCACATATTAATGATTCTGGAAGCAGAGTGTATCTAACAGTCTATACCATTTTACAATCATTGTTGCCTTACTTTTTTACATTATCTCTGAAATTGAGTTGAGTCCTATTTGTAGATTTGCTGCAAATGAGAAATAGCAGATCTAGAGGTGTTAAAGAACAGCAGTATTCAGAACACGGGGGTGAGAAGCAATGATAAAAATAACTGATGAAAATGTTCTTTGCCTAGGAAAAGGCACAAGAGTTTTCAAATTGAAGGGACTTTCTGAGAATTAGGAAAGATAAAAGAAAAAGAGACCCAGACTTAGATATATTTTGGTAAATTTTAATTTCAATGATTGAGCGAATCACAAGCACACAAAGAGAAAACAAAAGTATATACACACATACCATGTGCATAGAACAGTAGCAAAATCAGACTTTCATAAGACATCTCTCCCCCTTCCCATCCTCTAGTTCTTGGAGATATTAAAGAGCTTGATTTTACTTGACCTTGTCAAAATTTCCCCACGGGCTTTTTTCTGTTCAAACTAAACTGTGTGCCCTCCCTTCCCCTCATGTGATTTCTCATCAAATGACTGGAAAGAATACTGGACTGTGAATTAGAAAATTTGGATTCTGGTGACTGCTCTGTACCATAATAACTTACACACTTTCAGGTAGAGTAGTCTATAATTATGGCCTTTTATTTCCCTGTAGATTAGCTGATTTGAATTAGTAGTTCTTTAATGGCTGTTTCCACTCTAACATTCTTTGATAGTAAGGTGGCCCAAAATATGTTTTATAATCACAATAGAGTTTGCTTCCAAACAAATTACAATGCTATTTGTCAGAGGCCAGAATGCTATGGACATGCGAGATTTCTTACTTTTTTAATTTCAGTGATACTGGCAGTTTTCTTTAAAAGTGTATCCCAGAAACCTTCTAATACATTCCATACTGGCTAGAAGATACAAAAGCACTTATCATGCTTACCCAGAGTTTTGGCATTATTGCCATAATTTCAACTTGAATAGACATTTCTTGGAAGTAATTACCATCTCCAATGTTAAGACCCAGGACTGCTAGACCAATTAATTGGCAATTTTCTGATTAGTAATATTCTAAGTCAACATAATAATGTTGAATACTTTAAAGCTAAGAAATCAAGAAATATTTTAAGCAATTATTTTTATATATTACAAGAAAATATTTGTAGTCTGACTAATCCAATTTATCTTTATATCTTAAGAGTTTTCATGCTTCTCTTTAAGATAAATGTCTTTAACGAAGCATCAGTTTCTGCTCTAGTGATAGAGAGCAATAAGTCTGTGAACATGGAAATCTTTTATCAGTGATTAAATGTTAGAATGAAGGTTATGATAATTAAGTTTATAAATTGTTTAAAACGAGGCAGGGTAAATATTTTGGAAAGTAGGATCTAATTACAAAGTGATCTTCATAAATTGGATAGATGGTCAGAACCAAGCAGAATGAAGTTCATTAAAGTTAAGTGTACTTTAGACACATGCAATTTGAAGGTTTATGGTTTAGGATAGTAATATTCCAGCCTTTGCACTGTATACTGCACATATGTAACTAGGGTTAAGAGACAATTGTATAAAGGGCAATCCAATCATTGCAGCATGCCTTATGGGGATGCCATAGGAGGCGGTAGTTATTTTTTTCACTGAGGCAATATATTGCTGTTCACCTACACAATCACTGTGCCTGATTTAGAGGCAAAAGATCCTATCTCCTCAGATGCATGTCTCCATGCCATACCCACCACCAAGTTTAGAGTCACTGATCAGAAGATCTTCAAATGACCTCAGAGTTCATTTTTTCTCTATCTCACATGCTTGTGACTGTATTTTCAAGAGAAGATATGAAGTGAAAATGTCACTTATAACAACAAACCTAGAATTTTAATTTTTTTTCCAGATGATTTTAGAGCCACAAAGTACAAAGCTTTTAGAGCCACAAAGTTCAAAGCAAGAATATATAGTAGGTAACCTATCAATAGTCATAGCTGTTACTCAAATAATTCTTTGTGCCTCAAATTGATAGAAACAGTCACTATTTTCATTCTGAAGGTATTTTTCTTCTTTAGCCACTAGCCATCTTAACTGTAGAAGAATGTGAAGTGTAAGATATTATATCTGTCTTAGATAACATAGTATTAATTCAGGTTACAGAAAAATATTTACTTAAATCTATATATCTCCAAAGCAGTTTTCTTATTAAATGTTTGTAATAGCTATGTATTTGTAATGCAGTTCTGATAAGAAATCCATAAAAAATTTAAAGAGACTCTTACATGACTTGTTTACTGATTTTCAGAGCTCTACAGAAATAATAAAAGACTGAATTTGTGATATAAAGCATATAATGAAATTGTTACACAGTAGCACTTAACACATTTTAAGCAGCCATTAAAATGACTTAATATTGCACTGATATACAGTATCGAAAAAGGAAAACACAATTCTTCAAATCAGACCATACAGCAGGAGTAATAGCTTTCACAGGAGGAGCCTTAGCACAGATAGACGAAATACAGATGCGTAATATAAACGGCAATACTACAGAGCTCAAGGAAAAAACTTATAAACCAATATTACATGATAATGGAACTCAGTTGAATTAGTAATGACTTTATGAAACGAGAGGTAATATCTTAATGTAATAGACTATATTGAGTTGAGACCAATGAAAATCTTAAGTGCAATTATACGTGACTTCAAATGGCAATAGAATACCAGGGACTATTGGCTTATTTGGGGACAGTTGAACTCTCCTCAATTTTTTGAAGCCATTGTTAATGACT
This sequence comes from Scalopus aquaticus, assembly GCA_004024925.1. NCBI lineage: Eukaryota > Metazoa > Chordata > Mammalia > Eulipotyphla > Talpidae > Scalopus > Scalopus aquaticus. The sequence goes on along the minus strand of PVIJ01004917.1, from coordinate 17,838 downwards.
CAATCCTATAGAAAAATTTCAAAAATATTCTAGCTCTAGAAATGATAAAAAACCATCTTTTCTTTTGGATTTCATACTCTGTTTTTATGTGTTCTAAATAAATATGTGTAGGTGATTGTCCTGTGGCACCTCTGCCCCCTCCTATCTCTGGGAGTTGTGTATCCACATAACAATGTTCTGTTACCATTGAAGGAAAGAATGAGTTGGTTCAATAAGCATTGATCAGAACTAATATAGCAACAGTATTCTGTTTTGGGATTTAACTGTGCTTTTCAGCTTTCACAGCTTAATAAGATTGGCATTCAGGCCTCAGGGATTTCACAGTTTACTAGAAAAGTCAGGTTTGAAAACAAATTGTAACAATGTGGTATGATGATTAAAGTTTGTACAAATTGCTAAGCCTGTATGGGAGGTCCATCTCTTGCCTAGCAGGTTGAGGAAGACTTCTCAGGAAGGTGCTTCTTAAATTTCTGTGTCTTAAATAAAAATTAGCATGATAACTCTCTGTTGGATTTAATGTTTGTTGAAGACAAATAACCTTAAGATAAACCATTGCCTGTATGTTTGCTAGTTATCCAAACTTAAATTCATTCATGTCCTAAATATCTTGTGAAGGTTTCTGCAATATAAATGCACACACAGCTACGTCCCTAGAGCCTAAATATTAAAGGATATACCTTATATGTTATTTATGAAATAACTAAAAAAAGAAGACAGGGGCATTTGTCAAAATTTTAAGATACTATGAATTCATTCACAATTTCCCAAGGGGGAGTTAACTCAGCCTAGTTGTTGAGGAAATGATATAGAGAAGTTGTAAAAGGATCATGAGATGAGATCATACCTGAAATAAAGTTAGATGGATAAGCAGGTATCAGCTAAGTAGAGGGGCTACTGGAAGAAGGCAAGGGACAACTTCATGAGACGTGTTTATAGAGCTGCAGTTTGCTAATATATTTGGATAGAATGTTGTGTTTATATGTTCTTCTTTGGTTTTATTTATTTTGAAAGTAACTGGTCAAGAGGATTTCATTACGTTTTCAATTTCTTTTCTATTTGTGTGCCCAGCAATTGGTTTATTTTCTATTGAGGTAACAGATTTACAACAGTGTATACTTTTAGAAGCACACCTACACCTAGAGGGTGTAGAATTTGACTGTCATATTCGTGTTGAGCACATAGAAATTGATAGGAAATGACTAATTTTATTTCAGTAACATGACTTTCGTAAAAATTCGTTGACCAGTGTAAGTGATGATGAGCGTGTTTTTCATATGCCTGTTAACCATCTGTCTTGTTTTTTTAGAAGATCTATGTAGGTCCTCTGACATTTTTTGATTTGGTTATTAATTTTCTTTGTGTTGAGTTTTATGAGTTCTTTGTAGATCTTGGACATCAGCATCTTGGATATATGGTATGCAAATATTATTTTATTATTCAGTAGGATGAATTTATTTTTATGATTATTTACTTTTCTTTGAAGATGCTTTTTAATTTGATGTAGTGCCAATTGTTTACATTCCCTTTTTTTCTTGCTGTTGGAAATAAATCTACAAAGTCCTATCATTTAAGCCTATGACTTAGCATTTTTTTTAACCTCTGGATATCCAGTTTTCACACTCTTTATTGAAGAGGCTCTTCTTTCTTTAATATATACTCATATATAGGTTTTATAGTATTGCATTTTGACTTTAGAAACCATTTGGAAAAAAAAAACAAATAGTGTTCTTATTCTTTGCTCCTGGATCTATGGATTAGACACGGCTCTGTAGGACTAGGCTGCAGTTGTCTTCAGTCTGCATTTCATCTCAGTACTGCTTCATGTGTCTCCATATTCTAGACAGATGTTTCCAAGGGAAGTTCTTCTTATGGTGATTGACAGTGATCCAAGAGGAGCTAGCAAAAGCTCATGGTCTCTCTTGACACCTCAGTGTGCCCTAAGCAAATTGCCCTTATATCCACATTCCAGTGACCAGAACAAATCATAAGGCCATATCCCCATCAAAGAGTCCAGGAAGTATATTCTGCCCTGAAGGAACTATAAAAAAAGGTGGGTGTGTTGTGAACAAAAAAGCTTCATATTTAGTATTTGGATTAATTAGGTTGACTGGCATCCCTGATTGTGAGGGGATTAAACAAGATGAGACAGTTACAACACCTCAAAAACATTAAGGTTTAAGGAATAACGGCGAAATTAGAAAATAATAATGAAAGGATGGAGTGAAATTAGGGAAATGGAATATTTTTTTATGTCAAAGAAGGGAAACTTGAGTAAGTAGGGTGATGAAGAAATCATCTCAAATCAGGATCGAAAGTGCCTGTGCATAGTAATTTGGAAGTTATAAGTCAGTATATGTTGGAGGTGGGAACAAAGTTTAATAAACTCACAAGTGGATGAAGAATGAAATGGGACTCACTATAAACTACAAATAAAGGTTTGGAGATCTGAAGTTGGTAAAAGCCTATGTTTGAGTGATAGTCCTCTAAAACCTCATAAAGTTAGACCAGTTGAAAAATGACTTCCTATTTGGAAATAATAATTCAAAAAACCTTAGACTTTGATGACAATACCACTCAAAAATAGTTAGGTATGTATAATGAAACTGATTTATTGATACTACTATAAGATTTAGTCAACAGAAGTTTTATCCTGGCATTATTAAGATGTAGATGTACAAATGTGAATGAAAAGTAGTTCTCAAATTCAGGGGAATTCCCTGATGAAAACTGTGTCTAGTTGTGCTTGTAAAACCTGTGTATTTGCCCATCAATTCACCTGAGAAATTGTTCAACTGTATTTATACAGGGCTTAAAACTCATGCGATTTACTCCAAATAAGTATTTTCTAGATTAATTCCAAGGTATGAAAATTTGATTGATTGGATCTATTTTGAGAATTTCATTACCGTGGATTTATTCCACATTTGATGTTTGCGGCTTTAAAATGTAGAAGTGTCAACAAAGATTGCTGATCTCTTTGGTGGGACTGAAAACCACGAAGATTAGCAGGGAAATATGTACAAAAGGATTAGTAATGCAAGTTTTCTATTTCAAGTGAGGTCTGCAAGGATATCAGTTGAAAATAATTTTTCATACATATACTTAAAAGTGAAGTGTTTGGAACTGTTACTTAGCTAGAAATAATGACAGGAGAATATTTATAGAATTATTCAATTTTCAAAACTTTTGTATTCCCACTCATCATTCTTAGGAAGCATGTGAATAGGCTTTTCTTTAAAAAAACAAAATAAAACACTAAACTGAATCTCCTTACTCTAGTCTATCCTGTATTACTTACATTTGTTTTTATTACATTTTTACAGCTTTAGGTCAGTTTCTAACATTTTCTCTTCAGACCATCAGCAAAGAAATTTTAACACTAAAATAGCTAATAATTTGTCCTGATTTTTAATGCTATTTAATGCTGTACTTTTATAATTATCCTCAAATTAACTCAGGATAAAAGCTCTACTGTAGCTATACACACACACTCCTACATTAACACTTAAAGAATTGAATTTCTTTTCATGTTTTTTTTTTTTTTTGTTCTGAGAAATGATCAGGTTACTTTGTGACCCTCACACTTTACATGACTTAATGGATTTTTATTTTTTAAATAAATAGCAGATGAATAGCTGTATTGTTCTTACATTAATTAAGAACAAGAAACAGTTGTAGGACTGATAAAATTTTCGTCTCCTTTCTCTACCTTTTGGTTTTCATAGAACTGCAAGTTAACAGAAAAATCTGAATTAAGAATAATTAACTTTGTTTTGTGTGTATGTGTGTACCTGCCATTTCTTAACAGACTAAACAACCATATAATGGACTTTGAGCACAAATCTATGAAAATTTTGTAAAGTAACAAATTTGAATTTTATTGTCTATTTATTGCATTGTCCCAGTAGTAGGCTGTCAGAGTAAATCTCATACTCTTCTATTCATAAGGTTGTAACCTGCAGAGAATGACCTAATGCAGAGCTGAAAGGGAAAGAGAAGATGTCTAGAAAAGATGGCAGGACCACCAGTTTTAGGACAAAATGTGACAAGTGCAGAGTTATACAAGTTGATAGAGTGAAATCACTTAGGCCAACACCCAAAATTGCTTTCAAGTATTTTTCTCATTGAAGTAACATTGGTTTATAACAGTAGATAGGTTTCATGTGTCTGTCATTACAAATCAACAACATATATATATAAAGATCACCACAAAAAGTCAAATTCCATCCTTGATAATTTTTACCCAATTTATTCACCCCCCTTCCTACTTCCCTTCTGGTAACTCCTCTGGTAACCACTTAGTTTGGTTATTGTATCGAAGGCTTTTGTCTTTCATATAATCCAGTCATTTGTTTCTTAATGTGTCACATATTAATGAAATCACATACTGTTTGTCCTTATTCAACTGACTTCTTTCAGTAATAATAAAACCCTCTAGGTCCATCCGTGTTGCGAATGGCAGAATTTTATCTTTTCTTTTTTTAATAGTTGAGTATTATTCCATTATGCATATATATATATCTCCCATCTTCTTTACCTAATCATCTGTCAGTGGACATTTGGACTTTTTCCAGTCTTGGCTATGTTATAATGCTGTGCTGCATGTGGAGGTAAATGTGTCTTTTTGAATAAGTATTTTCACATTGTTAGGCTAATACCTAGAAGTGGGACAACTTGATCATATAGAATTTCTATTTTTAACTTCTTAAGGACTCCCCATAGCATTTTCCATAGTGGCTGCAGCAATTTACATTTCCACCAACAGAATGCAAGTGACCGTCTCAGCGTATAATCTCCAACATTTGTTGTTTCTTGACTTTTGATTACTAGTCATTTTCACAGGTGTCAGATGATTTCTCATTATCTTGGTGTGCATTTCCCTAATAAGAAATGATGAACCGGTTTTCCCATACTTATTAGCCATCTGCATGTCATCTTTGGGGAAGTATCTATTTAGTTCCTCTGTCCATTTTTTAATCAGGTTATATGGGTTATTTTGTTGCATTCTATGAATTATTTCTATATTTTTGATATTAAGCCATTGTTGGATATATGATTTGTAGATATCTTCTCTTATTCAGTAGGATGTGTTTTCTTCTTGATTATTTCTTTTCCCGTGCAGAAACTAATTAGCTTGAGGTAGTCCCTTCTATTTATTTTGCCTCAGTTTCCTTTGCCATTGGAATAAAATACCCAAGGACATCTTTGAGGTCAATATTAAAGTTTCAGATTTTTTTCCAAGTTTTCAAACCATTTTAAATTAATTTTTGTTTATTGTATTCAGTAATCTTCTAGTTTTATTGTTTTGTATGTGCTTGTCTGGCATTCCCAATGTAGTTATTGAAGAGACTTTCCTCGATCCACTGTATTCTCTTTACGCTTTTGTCACAAACTGGCTATGAATATATGTGTGAGTTTACTTTTAGGCTCTGAATTCTGTTCCACTGATCTATTTTTATTCCACTATCATGCTATTTTAATTACTGTCATTTTGTAGTGTAGGTTAAAATTGGGGCGTGTGATAACTTCAGTTTAGTTCTTTTGAAATCAGGATTGTTTTGCCCATCCTATGTTTTTGTAGTTCTAAATAATTTTTGCTATTTTTTTATATATTTGTGTGAAATGCTGTTAGGTTTTTGATAAGGATTTCATTGAGTCTATATATTGCTTTAGACCATTTTATTAATAATGTTATTTCAGCCTATTCATGAGCATGAAAAATACCTTAGACTTTTCAGTGTGTAGCTCCTCTACTACTTTGGCTAAATTTATTCCTAGTTATTTGATTACTTTTGATGTGGTTGTAAATGGGATTATTTTTCTGACTTCTGTTTCTACTAGTTCATTATTCATGTGTAAAAATGCAACATACTTTTATGTATTGACTTTGTAGTCTGATACTTTATTCATTTATTATTTCTAACAGATTATTTTTAACCATAATCCTTAGGATTGTCTATGCATATGTTCATTTCATCTGCAAATTGTGACAGTTTCTCTTCTTCCTTTCCAATTTGAATACTGTTTACTTATCTTGTCTAGTTGCTCTACTTATAACTTCCAATGCTATGTTGATTTATAGGGGTGATAGTGGAGTTTCTTACATTGCGCCTATTCTTTGTGTAAAGTTTTTCATATATTCAGTTGTTTCATACTATTAAGTATGATAGTCACTGTGTTTGTCATATATGGCCTTTATTATGTTGAGATATGTTTCTACAATCAAATGCCTTTTCTGTGCCTATTCAGATGATCATATGAGTTTTGTGCTTGCATCAAACCTATTCCATGGAAGAACCAAGACTGAAAAAAACTTTCCAGTGGAAGAACCTAGCAATTACAAAATCAGAACAGAAATAAATATTTAAAGCAATGAAAATGTAAAATTGATAATACCAAAGAGGGGGGAAATGTAGAAGTGATGTTAGCAATGCCGATTGCTTTATCCTTTTAAAACTATGGAATGAAAATATTAATATGAACTTAATGAATGAGCATAAGATCTAAGTATACATAAGTGTGTAAAGGAGAATAATGGAAGTACTAAGAAATTTAAGACAAGAGATACTTTCCAGTGAGAGAGAGGAAGAAAATCTTCTAGGATGGAGGAAACTGGAAATATATATGAAAAAAAAAATCACAAGAAAACTTATGCCAATCAGTTTTCTGGTTGCTTTCGTAGATACTCTTACCTCACTCTTCTCTCTTTGATAGGAACTAACCCCTTAAAAAGTTTGTTTTCTATTTTTGGCAAGCATATCTTCTGGCTAATCCCATTGCCAAATACCCAATTTGCTAATAGTAGAATCCAAAACTGAACCACAATATGGCATTGCTTTGGGAATCTGACTACCTTGTGGAAGATTAGATAGTTTGAACTCCTTCTTTGAGATTGAGTTCATTTGCATTCTAATATACTGCTGTACTATGTATGTGTTTGTGTTAGTTTTTCCAGCTCTTGGTGCTCTATCACTATCACCACTATTGGATTTACAGAGTAGTTTAGAAGCCATCAGTATCCCATATGGGGATATGGGATATTTATATGGGCTTCTGCCCATGTAAATCACTTGTCTTATCACAGATTTCACATCTGGAAGCATCTGATTTGTAGAAATGTACAACAGCTATGCTGATGTTATAGATTGGGTTGGGAGACAACATCCTAAGGAGTTTGGGTGCTATCCTTTTGGAACAATGTGAGTTTTGACTTTTTGACCCATATAAAGCTACTCTGTCACCAAAATGTAACTCAGGCGTGGAAGTGGCCCCTTCTCATGTCACCTAATTACCCAGTTGCAGAATTTTTGCAGTCTGTCCTCATGACTCTGCTGTTTGCTGCATAGCAATCTTGATTCCCAGATAATGTATTGATAGGTTCCTTCAGTTGTTCTTAATTGAATTAGGAAGCGAAAATGCCATTTGGAGTATGTTTTGACCTCAAAAAATTCAGTGGCATGCCTCTAGGTTTTTACATACAGAACAGGTTAATGGTAGAATTCAGAAATCTAATAAGCACAGGGCCATCAGGGAATTAGATACTTCAGGAAAATATCATAGCAGAAAGACTCTATTTACAGTGAAAAATGTAAAAGACCATAGAAGACATAAGAATAACCTAATAATAATAAACCAAGTTCTCTATGAAGGAGTCTTTGAAATGCTATTGAAGTTCACAAGAGAGAATCCTATCCAAAAGAAAATTTTTTTTTGGACAGTTTGAAGATTCACATCATAATAATGAATACTCTGTAAATTAATATGTAAATTATGAAAATCCCAATATACCAATAAAAATAATAGAATGTTTGAAAAGCTAGAAAAGCCGATTATGAAGTTCATAAACTGAAAGATCACCAAGACTAGCAGAAAATTTGAGTTGGACAGGGGATGTAATGAAATCGTCTACTCAGTCATTTAAATTTAAAGTAAAGCTAGAATAAAATAAGGTAATAATAGAAATTAGAAAGTAAGTCAATAAATTTTATACTATCAATTAGCGAATTTATCAATTGTGCAGAAACATGTCCATATATACACAAATTTAGTAAATGATGATAGAGCTTAGTGGCAGATAGTTCTATTCAAGTTGATAAGATACACTGTAAAAAAACTGGAGTAAAAATTACACTCAATGTTAAAAGGCTGAATACTTTCCTGCCAAAATCAGGGGGAAAGACACATTTATTACCTCTTACCACTGCTATTCAACACTGTACTTATAACATGGGCTCAGATTATATGTTATAATAAGGAAGTAAAACACATGTATTAGAAAGAAGGAAGTAAAAGTGTATCAAGAGACAATGTGAGCATGTACATAGGAAAGCAGAGAAGTCACAGGTCTATGAAAAAAGTGACTATTTCTATATTCTATCAACCTATAACTGAAAAAGAAAAAAACTTTACAGCCCAATTCTAATAGCATCAAGAACACCTGAATTACTTAAATGCAGCAAAGTATTAGAAGATCTGTTCAAGGGGAACTGCAAAGCACAAAAGAGATTAAAGGTAGAAATAATCATACAATCATATAATCGTAATTACAAATTGGCATCCTCAACATTTAAGGTTTTTTTCCTCAAACTGGTATATAGATTCAATGAAATTTCATTTGAAATGTTTACAGTCTTCTTTTTTTTTTTTTTTAGGAATTGATGAGTTAATTCTGTCTATTTTACAATATGTTAGAAAACCAGAACATATTTGAGAAAAATTGGAAGAATTTACACTATTTCAAGTATAGTATAAAACTACAATAATCAGTATAGCTTATTGTTTGTATCAGATTTGCTCTGTGGACTGATGGAAGTGAATAGAGCAAAAATGTAATAGTTTTCGATAAAAGTACCAAGGTGATTCAATGGGGAAAGCAGACTTTGCAATAAGTGGTGCTGTATTAATTGTATGTGGACAAAAATTAGTATCTCCTTATTCATGATGTCTTAGGCATAAATATGAAATCTAAAAATTCTAAAAACATAGTTTTGAATCCCAAAATTCTTTAAAATTTTCTCCTATTTTGGATATGGCACAGCACAGAACATAAGTTCTCAGTATTGATGAAATCCAATTCAGCAATAGTTTTAACATTTGGTCTTTAAAAAGCATCAGGGAAATAAAAAGATAAGTCACACTAGGTGAAAATTTGCTCTCACCAAAAATTTACATATTAATATATAAAAAATTCTTAAAGCTCAATAATTCTAGAAATAGTGAAACCTTCAAAAAAATCTTCATAAAATAGATTACTGGCAAGAAAGTATATGAAAAGATCTTCCACATCTTTAATCATTGGAATTTCAAAGTAAAACCACAATGTGGTACCTCAGCAAAACCTTTGAATGACTAAAATATTCACAGATGGACAGTATGTCAGGCAACTGGAAATCTCATATCTTGCTGACAGGAGAGTAAAGGTTTTCAGCCACTTTGGAAATCAGCTTAGCATTTTATTATAAGGATAAACACGGTCACATTAAAAACAGTGGTGACACAAAAAAACTGTGAATATATTAGCCCAAAATTGGAAATGATCTACATGTCTTATCAATTGATGAACTGTTAAATGCATCTTGTATATTCACAAAATATAATACTAAGTAATAAAATACAGAAAATTAAAAAATCACTACAGGAAAAAAAAAAAGTATACTACAGATAAAGGTACACTCTTAAAAACAAAGCTCTAAGGAAAAGAAGCCAGGTAAGAAAAGAGCACGCCCTACACATTTACAAGAAATCTAATCTTGTGGTCTATCTTGATGAGTTAAATCAGCTGATGTCTGTTGTGTGAGACAAGCATTGAAATTTGCCTCAGAAATTTGCCAAAGGAGGAAATACACTCTAGGTTCCTGCCTTTTCAGAAAAATACCCTACTTTTAGGGGCTGAGTTTTCTTAAATGCTTTGCTGGTAGTATAAATGTGTAAAATGCAGCAAGGACTCTGTGGTGCCTACTCTTTCTAGTCATGTATTTGTATTAAGAACAAAGGGAAAGTCCCATTGGTGAAATACAAAAACAAATTTGAGAGATTTAATACAGGATCAGTTACTCCTATTTTTTTCTTTTTTTTTTTAAAAAAGATTATTTATGCATACAAGCTGGGGTACAGGCCAGAGACAGGCGGCGAGAGGGTTCACCAGAGACAGAGTGGGGAGCAGAACAGGAAGATGGACTGAAATACACTGCTGAGGGGAGCAGCCGGCGAGGCAGGAGAGGTCTGCCGCGCCATGTGGGAATTTCCCTACCGGGCGTCGAACTCATGTTGCTGCTGCGGACAGCTTAACAGCACAGGGCTCAACTACTGCGCCGCCAGGGAGGCCCCCCCTATTTTTTCTATCTAATTTATTTCTGTGACTGCAAAGATGAAGTAAAAATTTGATACATAAATCATATAAAAAGGTATTAAAAACTCATACTTTAGTTCTCATTCTTGCCCTGAGACTGAATTATGACCACAGGATATTCTGGTAAGTATACATCAAAGTAGAGAAGGTTTTTGAATTAGGAGACGGTATGCTATATAATGGTAATTGCATGAGTGTTAGGCAAATTAATTTAGCTAGAAATTTTAGAAACCAGAGATGATACGTTTTCCACCTGTATTTTATAATAAAAAAAGTAAAATTTTATTTAAAAAATTGCCAGAAATACCTATTATTGCATTTCACAATATAATTCCCCCTTAAGAGGGTGATTGGCATAGTTAGGAAGAAGCAAAGCAAATGCAAATTTGGCATTAATGTGTGTATCTGGTGGAGGGGAACACAAATTACAAAATCAAACTCGGATAAATAAGAAGTCAGGAAGGAAAACTGTGGAAGCACATTCCTAGAATTAAAGAATTAATGAAGAGAGGGTGGATAAATGAAGCTAAGGAAAGGCAAAAAGATAATTGTTAAAGCGAGACTACAGAGCTTCAGTGTTAAGTAAATTACTCTTGCCAACTATTTCCCAGAGGCTGTGACTTCAAGGTGTCATTACTACTTACATTTTATCTCTGCTCTTATTAAGCACTCTAGGATTTCATTTGCTCTTTAGCTCAGGATATTCTGTAGGTGAAATGTTTTTCTCTGACCTCAACAATTCAGACATAATGATGTCTGGATCTGACCTACAGACTAGAAATTCCTGCATGGCTCATATTTTGCATGCTTTTCCCAGGAGTTGAAAGGTAGGACTCTCTTTTGTATCATAAAAGGAGCCATGCATAGAATGGTCACTATGGTTTGTCAGAGGAAAAGTGGGACCTGCTAGTATCCAAAATCTTGAAGTACAATAAAATATACTTTTCTCCTATAGATTTGATTATCTGTTATTTAAAATCATTTTATTGAGGAAAACAGTTTAGCAAACACAAGTCTGTGCCTTTTAAAGAATGGGTATGACTGTCCTATCTTAGCACTTTTAAAGGTGCTTCCTATTATTTCTTATATAAATAATTCATAGTATGATATAGTTAAAATGAATGGAGAATTATGACATTTTGGGATAATAATATGAAATATTTATATAAGTGTGCTCTTTAATTTTTTTTCTTAATTAAAAATTGCATTTTAAGAAAATAGTACCAGCAAGCCAAATACATTTTACAGTATTGTAGTCTAGACTGTAGATTGAAAAGGTGGAGTAATTGGCCCGGAGGTTTAATTTCTTTAAAATAGAGTATCTCTTAGGTTTTCAAACATTCTGATGTAAACATTCGTATAAAACCAAAGTATCTGATAGCTTAGATTCAATCTAAGTTTCATACCTAATGTTTCATATCTAATCTAAGTTTCATTCAATCTAGGTTTCATACCTAGTTTCATACTTAGTATAATTTTAAGGCTTATATTTGGAAGTATTTTCTGTTAAAAAAATAAGCTTGAACCATATGAAATTGGCATTTCTGGAAAACAAATTTTCAAAAATGGCAGTAGCATGATTCAATTGTGTATAAAATGATATTTTTGAATATACTCATTCTAGAGGACAGGATTTCTAAATAGAATAGTAAATTCTAACATGTTTGAAAAATATTTGTATATTAATATTATTTTATACTTCAACTACTTACCTGTGAACAACTTAATACTCTCTTGTTGGGGACTAATTGATTTTCTCCAAATTTTATATATCAATGATAAATGTTCCAAAATCAAAGAAATTTTTTATCCAAGAAGCGTTTGATTTTTGACTTTTTCCTTTCACTCTTCTAATTTCTTGACATAATATATTCAGCAACTTCAATACTTTCAAGCATAAAAATTTATGAAATGCACAGATTCCTATTTATCTGCTTCATACTATGGCATTAGTTTTGTATTGGCATATAGACATATCACTTTATGAAAATAGAAATCCAAAAGAATTATTTTATAGAAAACTCTTCATGACTTCTGAAATCCTACTAATGGCTGAAATACATTAGGATAGCACAAGATGTGACTAAAACCAAACCAAACCAATTTGTTCATCAGATGGCTTTGTTAAAATGCTGCTTCAGATGTTGGCCGTCGATTCTGAATGAATCAATCAAATGCTAATCAAGTTGTATCTAAAGACAGATAATTCAACAGTCATTACTAACTCTGAAACATTTTTGTAGCATTATGAGCGCCACAGTAAGAAGAGTGAGAAGCTATTTCATTTTTAGTTGCTTTTCTGTTGGTTTACAGTGCTATGTAAGTTTCAGGAGTAGTTTCATACCTTGATATCTATATATACAACAGATATCTGTATATACTACTGTATATACCCCACAGCTACTAATGAAGTTCCAGTGCCACTCACCACTATGAACTGATGCCTTCTATTCCTCCTTTCAACCCTTTTGCCTTCCCTGCTGGTAACCAACATTTTATTCTCAAGAGTCTGAGTTATGTGTGTGTGTGTGTGTGTGTGTGTGTGTGTGTGTGTGTGTGTGTGTGTGTGTTTTATAGGGTAGTTTCCTTCTTTATATTACACATGAGTGTAACCGTTTGGTATTTATCTTTCACTTTCTGACTTATTTTGCTTACATAATCACTTTAAGTCCCATCTGCATTGTTGCAAAAAGGCAATTATTTTTTTTTTTTTAAGCAACTGAGTAATATTCCATTGAGTGTATGTATCCAATTCATCTGTCCTTGGGCCCTTTGGTTGTTTCTTTGTCTTGAATATTGTGAGTAGTACTGTGATGAGAGATCTGGGTGCACCTATCTCTTCAAATAAGTATATTAATTTCCTTCCGATATTTTCTTAGGCATGGAATTGTTGGATTATATAATTATTTGAATTTTTAATCATTTAAGGGCTCTCCATACTGTTTTCCATAGTGGCTATTCTAATTTACATTCCCACCGATAGTGTGTGAGTTCCTTTTTCTCCACATATTCACCACCATTTGTTTCCAGTCTTTATGAAATAGGCCATTTTCTTAGGGTGTTAAGTGATACCCCATTGAGGATCTGATTTGCATTTCCATGATGATAGTGATAATGAGAATTCATATGGCTACTGGCCGTTGTAAGTCTTCTTTGAAGAAATCTTTGTTAAGAAGTCAGTGTCTACTAGGCTGTTCCGCCCATATTTTAATGGTGGTGTTTGTTTTCTTGAAATTGATGAATTCTTTCTATATTTTGGACTTTTGTTGTACCCCTTACTGGACATAGGATTTGCAAATGTCGCCTATCCGGTAAGTTGCCTTTTTCTTTTTGTGGTGCTTTCTTTGCTGTATAGAAGCCTTTTAGTTAAATGTATTCCATTTGTTTATTTTTGCTTCAGTTTCCTTTATTTATTTATTTTTTTTGAGTCTTCAAAAACATCTCTGAAACCAATGCCACAAACTGTTTTGCCTATGTTTTCTTCTATATATATTCTGGTTTCAGGTCTTAGATCCAAATTGTTTTTAATCTATATCTTTTTATTGTTATTTAAATCTTTTACATTTGTATTGGGTAACCCACCACCAATTCAGCCGTGATTCATCTCCATGGTGCCTTGTGTCCTTTCTACTCCATTTTGTGCTCTTATCCACCCCCCACACCCTGGCTGAGTGTCTCTCTCCTATTTGGTTTCCGTATAGTCCTGTTATAAGGGAAACCAGCGAAATAAGCCAGAAAGAAAGAGAAAAATGTCCAATGAATATGATCCCCTCTAATTCCATCCATGTCACTGCAAACTGCATGTGTTTATCTTCTTTGAATGCTGAATAGTATTCCATTGTGTATATGTGCCACATCTTCTTGACTAAAAAGAAAGAAAACGGAGGAATTTCACGCCCTGATTTCAGACTATACTACAAAGCCATAATAATTAAAACAGCATGGTACTGGAACAAAAACAGATGCAAAGACCAACGGAACCGAATAGAATACCCAGAATTAAAGATGCATATATACGAACAACTAATCTTTGACAAAGGGGCAAAGAAAATGCAGTGGAGCAAGGACAGTCTATTCAATAAATGGTGCTGGGAAAATTGGACAGCCACGTGCGAAAAAATGAAGCTAGACTACTACCTCACACCCTGCACAAAAGCCAACTCCAAATGGATCGAAGACCTGGAAGTAAGACCTGAAACCATAAACTGTATAGAAGAAAATATAGGCAAAACTCTACATGACATATATTGCAGCAAAATCTTGAAAGACACATCCCGCAAAGCAAAGGAATTAAAGGACAAGATAAACAGATGGGATTACATAAAAAAAAAAAATAGATCCAAATTTTTAATCCATATTGAATGAAATTGTCCAGTTTTTGCCCATGGTTCTCCAGTTTTTCTAATACAATTAATTGAGGAGGGTTTACTTTCTCTATTGTATGCTCTATATTCCATTGTCACAAATATTTAACATGTTGATACAGTACCATAAAGTTTTTTCTTCATAATGTGGAAAAAATAACATATAAATGAAAGAAAGCAAATTGTATTTTCAGGGCATAATAAATTTGTATAAAGTAGGACCCAACAAATTTATTCATTCACAGTCACTCTGAACATTTTGGCCAAAAGCCACCTTCTAAAATTAGAAGCAATAGTTATTATTCAGGCCAAAGGCAATCTATGGTCAAATGTATTATTTTCTAGAACATAGTCTCTAATGTTTGTATAGGACTTATGCATGCTGATCTGTTTCCCCTCCACATTAATATAGAAATATTTCTATACCCTGAAAGTAAAATGGAATCTCTGAACACTTACTATAAAATGATAAATCCAAACTAATAAATACAAATCTATTTAAATGACTACCTGTAAAAACAATTGTATGACACAATGTCCATGACTGGGGCCTACCTGGTGGCCTAGGGATTAAGTCTTAGTGCTATCACCTCTACCCCTCAGTTGGATCCTGGGCCAGGGAGCTTCCTACATGGTACAGCAGACCTCTCGTTTCACCCACTGCTCCCCTCAGCAGTGTATTTCGGTCAATCTGCCTGTTCTGCTCCCCACTCTGTCTCTGGTGAAACCTCCCCTTTCCTCCCCACCCCCCACCTCTACCTTGCAGAAAAAAAAAAATCCATGATTGCTCAGAAACTTTGGATATTAAATTCTTTGTGTGTGTGTGTATGCATATATATAATTGTCTATTTTGCATGCACCCTTTAGTCAACCATTTGGCAACATTTTGACTACTGATACAGTTTATGGCCTTTGCAAGTTGTGGGGGTTACAGCAGTGGTGAATAAATTTGAGATGGCCTGTTTTATAGAATATTATTCAAGTTGGAAAGAACTGAATTTAATAATAAAAAAGACAAATGATTACAAGTTGTGATATATAGGAAAAGAATATGAGCCAGGAGAGATTTGCCTTAAATTGGATCATCACAGAAAGGCTTTTTGAAAATTGGTATTTAATGTAAGAGCTGCTTGATAGAAAGGAGCAAGCAAAGTGTGGAATAGAAGGTTGTCAAACATGTAAGCACAACCTGATTGTAGAATCAGAGCTTTAGGACTGTAGCCTGGAGAACACAGATTCAAAAAGTACTCCAATTATGTGCAGGAGTCGTCCAGAGTGAGGAGCATTTATACCCATATAAGGGTAGTCCGCAGTCAAGTCTACTTTATGCAAATAAGGCTTTCAGCTAGTGCAGATCTGATTGGTGGAAATTCCATCACGCAGTGAGTGAGTGGTCAACCTTCAGTCCTGGGCCGTTTTGGACACGCATCTAGATTTCATTTCTTCTGGCTGGTTGATCCATCTGAGTAGGCAGGAACTTTCTGAGTGTATGGACTATCTCAGGAGCTTCAACAGTTGTCTGTCTTTCTTTGGTTTTTACCTATGCTGGAGTGACTGGTTTTGGTTTTTGTCCCCCCCCCACCCCCGTATTACTTGTCAAGGTGAAAAGGGATGTAGTAATGCAGGTTGTATAATGTGCAAAGACATTTGCAGGATTCCTAAGACAAATAATTTTGATTTTCTATAATGGAAAGATGGTGAGCAAGGCTGCAAAGCCTTGCAAGGGAGTAGGGGGAAGCCAGAAGCATCTGGAATTAAGGTTACTACACAGGGCCTTATTAGCCATGATCAAGAGTTCAGATTATAGGAAGATCTACTGTTCTACATTCAAATTGACACGATATATTATATAACATGTATTGTACTTTCAAAACCTGAACTTTTTAAGTATCAAGGATCAACAAGGTAGTTAATGAGCTCTCTCCTCCTTCCCAATAAGACAATAATCAAATGAGAGTAGGCAAATTTTTTAAAAGACAAATTATATCACAGTGGAATTGAGTTAAAATGCTATCATGTTTTATAAAGAATTTAGGTACTGAGGGAAGCAATCTGGGGAGTAAGAAAACATCTTGTTAAAAAGGGTATGTAGGCCTGGCATTTGGCATGGACTCTGCAGGGAGATGAGGTAGCCTCATGCAATAGATTCGAAACACCATACTCAGTGGTCCATTAGTTTACTTTCAAAAACAAAGACTTTTCAAGCAGGAACTTGATCTAATATGGAGGTGGATTTTAGCATGACATTTTTAGGTTGATAGCATGACTGTTTTTACCCCAGGCCACCATTTTGCTCCCGGAAGTCACTCTGCTTGCCACCTCCTTGTTTCTATGGAGATGTTAGTAACACTCTAATTTTATCATGGATGTCATCTTCATGAGATTCCTACATAGTCACAAACCTAAGCGCATCACAGCTGCTTGATATATGTGGGTTGATTCTTGTCTTTGTGTTGATATGTTACAGCACCAATAGGAAACTAACGCAAGGTTTGGTAGACCAGGGTAAGAGTAATGACTTTTGGAGTATGGAATGCCTCTTGTGACATTAGCTTGTTGGGGAGGTAAGTGCTGCTTTTCCAGGCACAGCCTCCTTCAGCAGATGCCAAATCTGGAGAACATTTCAAAGAGCTCACAGGCATGGACGCCATACTATCTAAAAAAAGGAGTCAATTCACGTCTTCTTACAGTGCTTTCAGAGGTGTGATCAGAGCTCCTGTTGATTTTAGTTTGGGCTTAGACTCTAGCAATGCAGAGAGAATAATCTTCCCTTGCCTCTCTCACGTTTATCCAATGTCTTAGCAACAAGTGGTTGCTTTTTTTTTTTAATATATTTATTTTTGTTATTCGTATCTTTTACATTATTATGTATTCCCCATAAGTTACCACCACCTGTTCACCCGTGGAGCCATCACCATAGTCCTCCGTGCTCCCCTCCCCCCCCTTTGAGCCCTTCCCCTCCCCTCCCTCCCTGCTGAATGTTGCTTTCTTATTTGGCTCCCCTATATTCCTGTTATAAGTGAAACCATTCGATATTTTTCTCTTTCTTTCTGGCTTATTTCACTGATCATGATCCCCTCTAGGTCCATCCATGTTGCTGCGAATTGCATGTGTTTGTCTTTTTTG
>PVIJ01004916.1:0-110766 GCA_004024925.1 Scalopus aquaticus | reverse complement strand
GTTTGAGGAATCTCCATACAGCTTTCCATAGTGGTTGGACCAGTTCACATTCCCACCAGCAGTGTAGAAGAGTTCCTTTTTCTCCACATCCTTTCCAGCATTTGTTGTTGCCTGTATTTTTAATGTGTGCCATCCTCTCAGGTGTGAGGTGGTATCTCATAGTGGTTTTGATTTGCATTTCCTTGATTATAAGTGATGTGGAGCATTTTTTCATGTATCTGTTGGCCATTTGCTTTTCTTCTTTGGAGAAGTGCCTTTTGAGCTCTTCTGCCCATTTTTTGACTGGGTTATTGGCTTTGTTTTTGTTGAGTTGTGTGAGTTCCTTGTAAATTTTTGTTATCGGTCCTTTATCAGATGTATTGTGTGCAAAAATCTTTTCCCAGTTGGTAGGGTGTCTGTTAGTTTTGGTTAATGTCTCTTTTATTGTACAGAAGCTTTTCATTTTGATGTAATCCCATCTGTTTATCTTGTCTTTCACTTCCTTCACTTTGAGGGATGTGTCTTTCAAGATTTTGCTGAGATGTATGTTGTGTAGAGTTTTGCCTATATTTTCTTCTATACATTTTATGGTTTCAGGTCTTACATTCAGGTCTTTTATCCATTTTGCGTTGACTTTTGTGCAGGGTGTGAGGCAGTAGTATAGCTTCATTTTTTTGCATGTGGCTGTCCAGTTTTCCCAGCACCATTTATTGAATAGACTGTCCTTGTTCCACTGCATTTTCTTTGCACAGAGCCATAATAATTAAAACAGCATGGTACTGGAACAAAAACAGACAGAAAGACCAATGGAACCAAATAGAATACCCAGAATTAAAGCCACATATCTATGAACAACTAATCTTTGACAAAGGAGCAAAGAAAATGCAGTGGAACAAGGAGAGTCTATTCAATAAATGGTGCTGGGAAAACTGGACAGCCACATGCAAAAAAATGAAGCTATACTACTGCCTCACACCCTGCACAAAAGTCAACTCAAAATGGATAAAAGACCTGAATGTAAGACCTGAAACCATAAAATGTATAGAAGAAAATATAGGCAAAACTCTACACAACATACATCTCAGCAAAATCTTGAAAGACACATCCCTCAAAGCGAAGGAAGTGAAAGACAAGATAAACAGATGGGATTACATCAAAATAAAAAGCTTCTGTACAGCAAAAGAGACATTAATCAAAACTAACAGACACCCTACCAACTGGGAAAAGATTTTTGCACACAATACATCTGATAAAGGACTGATAACAAAAATTTACAAGGAACTCACACAACTCAACAAAAACAAAGCCAATAACACAGGAGTGTTCCTTTTAACATTTCTTATAGAAATCCAATGTTTGCAAAACCCTTCAGCTTCTGTTTGTCAGGTGAGGCCTTTATTTTTCTCTCATATCTAAAAGAGAGACTTGCAATATGTAATATTATTGGCTAGCAGTTTAAAAACTTTTTCTTTAAGTATTTTCAGTCATTACATTCTCTCCTTGCCTGTAAGATTCCTTCAGAGAATTCAGTTATAAGCCTGATTGGGGCACCTTTATAGGTTATCTTGTGCACTTTCAATATTCATTCTGTGTCTTAGACTCTTGCTAGTTTCACTACTATGTGTCTTGGTGTAAGTCTCTTTAAATTTAAGAAACTAGGTGTTCTTTAGCTTCATGAATTTGTATATTTAATTCTTTCCCTTGGTGAAACAAGTTTTCTTCTACTATTTCCTAGGCTCTTTGCTTCCCCCCTCTTGGATACCCATTACTCTTCTATTGGCTTTCTTAATGGTGTTGGATAATTCTTAAATTGTCTCTTCATTTCTACTATATCTTATTTCTCTTTCCAATTCCTCAGCGCATTATTATTTTTAGGTCACTGATTCAATCCTCCATTTGATTTATTTTACTCCAATAGTTTTCTCTAGAGACTTTGATCTCATGTATTACGTTGTTCATTTCCTGAATTTCTGTTATTTTCTAATTTAATGTTCCAATGTCTATCTTCTGGTCAGTGATTTTAATTTTGAGCTCATTAATTTGTTTGCTTAACTTTCTGAAACCTTTTGTATTTCTTCAACCTGTGTTTCTGAGTTTTCTCTCTCCTTGAATTTCTTAATTATAGCCAATTCTGAACTCTATATGCGATACAGAGATAATAGTCTTCAATCTTTTTTAAAAGGTTTATTTTTATTCATTTATACATAAAAAAATGGGGGTGTACGCCAGAGTACAGGCAGTGAGAGGATTCACCAGAGACAGAATGGGGACCAGAACAGGTGGATCTACTGAACTACACTACTGAGATGAGCAGTGGGTGAGACAGGGGAGGTCTGATGCGCTATGTGTTTTAGCACCCTGACCGGGAATCGAACTCATGCTGCAGTGGTTGGCAGTGGGTTACTAGCGCTGGGACTTTAACCCATGCACTACCAGGAAGGCCCTCTTCCATCTTTTTGCATGTGAATTTTGGAGAGCCGTTGTAGTCTGTGATGTTATGCTCTCTAGAGGACTTGTATTTCCATGTGATATATTTTTTACTATCTATCTATTATTTTGCTATTTATGGTTTCTCTATTTTATTACTGTTTTTTATAACTTCATCATTAGCTTAAGGAGTTAAACTATTTTATTTTTCCCACAGATGGTGCTGTGGATAGTTTATTTGGTCTTTGTTGACTTTCATACCTACTGGTATCCATCTTGCAGTTACTGAGTCAACAGAGTAGGATAGGGGCTTCGAAGGGTTCTAGACATTACTATGCATTAAGTTATGGTGGGGATGGCTCCTGTTTTAACTACTCCCTATATCCCTCCTTTCTGGGGTTTGGAATGATATACTCAGCTGTCCCTGTTCTGTTAGTACATCTGCCAAAGTAAGCACCCTCTCAGGAGATGGGAAGGGGGAGTACAAATCAGAATGCTGGCTCTACCATTATCTCCACCATGGACTCAGCTGGTGTCGAGCACCCCAGCTGTTCCACAAGGCTTTCCCATCCTTCAAAGGTGTTTGCCTCTACACAACCTCTGTTCCCTCCTCACTACATTCCCTGGCTGGGTGAACAGTCCTGCTACCATTGCCGTTTACTCTAGATCATGACTTCCAGTTTCTCTCTCCACCAATCTCTATTCAATGTAGTGAAACTCTTTAGTGTTCAACTGTTGAATTTTGTACCGCTCTCTGTTGTCCAAAGTATAAAACTGGTCAACACTGAGATCATTACTGACTTAAAAAGGCCCTAATCTGTAGTATCTTGGTGTGCTGAACATGAATATAACACTGAACATTTTTTATTAGCTCTCATTTTGAAGATATTTCATATAATTCACTTTATGTTTCACCATGTAAATTTATCCAGTAGGACTGCAACAACATCCTAAATCAGCCTAGAATGATGTAATATTGCATCGTATTGCATAATACCATCACACACACATCATCTAGAGTTGATTGCATCATTTTCTGATGCAGTGCAATCCTGCTGCCAGGCAGCTGCTGAAGTAAGCTGACGTCAGCAGTGCACTATAGAAAGCCCTGTCAGAAAGGTTGAGCACTGAAAATATTTCAGACTTTGTGTGAGACAGTTTAAGCTACTGTTCCATAGAACTGTTATTATTTTATCCATTTAGGCACAATACAGAACAGTAATGCCTCGAAAGTGCATTAATAGCGTGGACAATTTCTGCTCTATTTGTGGGGAAGTGACATTTGCCAACCAGAAGAAAAGTATCACTTCTCAAGTGAAGAAGGCTTATCATCTTTACTTGGGCTGCAAGGTTGGTGACCAAGACAAGCCTCAGCCTCTGCATATATACTGTGCTACATGGACAACACAGCTTTCACAGTGGTTAAATGACAAAAGACCATCAATGCCATTTGTAGTCCCCATGGTGTGGAGAGAGCCAAGCAACCAAATAAAAGACTGTTACTTCTGCTTGGTTCCTCCTCTTTCCGGTGGAAGAACAAAGCAGTCTGGCTCTCACTCTTGTAGCTGCTGGCTTATAGCCTACCTTTCATGGCTGACAGATGACTGACCGCTGGGCTAGGGCCCTCTGTTATGGATGTTCCTTGCAATGTACAATGCCCTCTATCTTACCTTCAGGAGTTATTGGTTTTGTTCTGCTGCACTGAAGGGAGAGTACAAGGAGTAGGCAAGCCTACATCTTTACTCTGCCACCATCTTGCCTGAGTGCTGAGAAAAAATCTAAAAACAGGACTTCATGTCTTCTGATAAGCAGTCAGTTGCTCTTCATGTTATATTTCTCCTAGTTGGTAAAGTGTCATTTCTCTTTCTCTCCATTCAATAATTTTTCTATCTTTAGCTTTCAAAGATATGACCAGTAACGCATCCTGGCATAGATTTCCTTGACATCATATTGTTTATAATCCATTCATTTTTTGAATCTGTGGCCTTATGTGTCTGCTAAATCTGGGAATATTTCAGCCATTGCTTTTTTGAATACTCTGGAAGTCTCACCCTCTTTTATCTTTCTTTCTGGGACTCTGAAGACAGAAATATATCTTTTGTTATTGATCTACTAGTCACTGTCGATTTTTTCCTGTCTATTTTCTGTTACTTGGATTTGATAATTTATATTGTTCTGTCATCAAGTTCAATGACTATCCTCTCTGTTGTCTACAATTGCAGTTTAATGCATAATTAAGTATTTTTTAGTTATTGCATTTTTGTTAGTGTTTCTACTCTTTATATCTTTTATTTCTTTATTAAAACATTCCATTTTTTAAAGATTTATTTATTTATGCATAAAAGAACTGATAGAGCTGAGACTTTAACCCTGTGCCACCAGGGAGGCCCCTAAACCTTTCTATTTTTATTTTATTTTCCTTTTATTTTACTTTCTATTACATCCTTTACATTATTGTGCATTCCCCGTAGGTATCCCATCACCAATTTACCCAGAAACCATCACTATAGTCCCTTGTGATCTTTTCTTCCCTAATTTGTTCCCTCTTCCTCTCCTTCCCCTATAGAATGTCTCTTATTTATGGTTACCTGCTAGTTTTTGCTTTTGTGTGCTATTTTCTCCCCCTGATCTCACGTTTGGCTCTCCTGTATTCCTTCTATTTCGTTAAATGGGGTTCCTTTTAGCTCCATCCATTTTGCTGTGACTTGCATTCGTTTATCATTTTTGATTGCTGAGTAGTATTCCATTGTGTACATGTACAACATCTTCTTGATCCAGTCATCAATTTTTGGGAATTTGGGTTGGTTCTATATCTTAGCTATTGTAAATAGTGCTGAATAAACATAGGTGTGCACATGTTCTTTTGGATTAACATTTTTGTGTCCTTTGGGTATATTCCTAGGAGTGGAATTGCTGGGTCATATGGAAGCTCCATCTTTAGTTGTTTGAGGAACCATCATACAGCTTTCCATAGAGGCTGGACCAGTTTGCATTCCCACCAGCAGTGTAGGAGCCTTCCTTTTTCTCCACATCCCTTCCCAACATTTGTTGTTTTCTGTTTTTTTTAATGTGAGCCATTCTTGTTGATGTAGGGTGGTATCTCATTGTGGCTTTTATTTGCATTTCTCTGATTATGAGGGACGTGTAACATTTTTTCATATGCTTGTTTATCATTTGCATTTCTTCTTTGGAGAAATGTCTTTTAAGTTCTGCCCATTTTTTGACTGGGTTTTTTGCTTATTTTTTGTTGAGTCGTGTGAGTTCTTTGTAGATTTTTGTGATCAGTCCCTTATCTGTTGTATGGAGTGCAAATATATTCTCCCAGTCAGTAGGCTGTCTCTTCGTTTTGGTTAATGTCTCTTTTGCTGTACAGAAGCATTTTAGTTTGATATAATGCCAGCTGTTTATCTTTCCCTTCACTCTCTTTGCTTTAGGGGATGTCTTTCAAAATGTTACTAAGATGTATGTCATGGAATGTTTTGCCTGTGTTTTCATCTATATATTTTAGGGCTTCGGGTCTTATGTCCAAGTCTCTTATCCATTTTGAATCTGTTGTCATGCATGGCATGAGGTATTGTCCAGTTTCATTTTTTTTGCATGTAGCTGTCCAGTTTTCCCAGCACCATTTGTTGAACAAACTGTCCTTATTCCATTGCATATTTTTTGCACCTTTATCAAAGATTAGCTGTCCATAAATATGTGGGTTGATTTCTGGATTTTCTATTCAGTTCCATTGGTCTGTGTATTTTTGTTCCAGTACCAGGCAGTTTTAATTATTATAGCTTTGTATTATAGTTTGAAGTCTGGGAGGGTGAACCTCCATTCTCCTTCTTTTTGGTCAGGAGAGCTTTGGCTATTCAAGGGTTTTTGTGATACCATACGAACTTCATCAGTTTTCATTCTATCTCTTTGAAGAATGTCCTTGAGATTTTTATTGGAATAGCATTGAATCTGTAAATTGCTTTTGGTAGGATGGCCATTTTGATAATGTTAATTCTTTCAACCCATGAGAAGGAGAAGTCTTTCCATTTCTTTGTCTTTTTCTATTTCATTTAATAGTGTTTTATGATTTTCATTGTATAGGTCCTTTATTTCTTTTGTTAGGTTTATTCCCAGGTATTTGACCTTTTTTTTTGTGATTGTAAAGTGGGTGATTTTACTGATTTCCTCTTCTTTGGATTGATTGCTGCATATAGGAAGGCTACTGATTTTTCTGTTGGTTTTGTATCTCACTACTTTATTAAACTTATTATTTTGATTAGTTTTTCTGTGGAGTTTTTCGGGCTCTCTATGTATATTATCATATCATTTGCAAGAAGTGATAGCTTTATTTCTTCTTTCCCTATTTGCAATTTTTTTATGCCTTTCTCCTGTCTCATTGCTCTGGCTAGGATTTCCAGTATTATATTAAAAAGCAGTGGTGAAACTGGACAACCTTGTCTTATTCCAGATTTCAAGGGAAAGGCTTTCAGTTTTTCACCGCTGAGAGTGATATTGGCTGTGGATTTGTCATATATGGCCTTCATCATGTTGAGGAATGTTCCTTCTATCCCTAGAATTTCGAGGACTTTCATCATGAATGGATGTTGGACTTTGTCGAATGCTTTCTCAACATCTATTGATACGATCATACGGTTTTTATTTTTCTTTTTATTGATGTGTTGGATTACATTGTTTGATTTTCTGATGTTGAATGATCCTTGTGTCCCTGGGATATATCCCACTTGATCATGGTTAATTATATTTTTGATGCATTGTTGAATTCTATTAGCTAAAATTTTATTGGGGGTTTTTTTGCATCAGTGTTCATTAGAGAGACAGGCCTGTAGTTTTCTTTCTGTGTGGTGTCCTTGTTCAATTTTGGTATTAGTGTAATGCTGGCTTCATAAAATGCATTTGGAAGTATTCCTTCCTTTTCAATTTTTTGAAAGAGTTTGTGTAAGATAGGCACTAGCTCATTTATGAATGTCTGGTAGAATTCACTTGTGAGTGAAACCATTCGATATTTTTCTCTTTCTTTCTGGCTTATTTTGCTGAGTATGATCCCCTCTAATTCCATCCATGTCGCTGCAAATTGCATGTGTTTATCTTCTTTCCATGCTGAATAGTATTCCATTGTGTATATGTACCACATCTTCTTGATCCAGTCATCTATTTTTGGACATCTGGGTTGCTTCCACACCTTTGCTATTGTGAACAGTGCTGCAATGAACATACGGGGAATACAAAATGTAAAAGATATAAATGACAATAAAAAATATATATTTTTAAAAAAATAATTCATATATGAATCAGTCTGGTTCTGGGCTTTTGTTTTGGGGAGTGTTTTGATTACTGTTTCTATTTCACTGCCTGTAATTGATCTGTTTAGGTGCTCTGTCTTCTTTATCTAATTTTGGATGATTATATCATTCTAGGAATTTGTCCATCACTTACAGATTGTTAAACTTGTTTGCATATAGATTTACATAGTAGTGTCTGATTATTCTTTTGATTCCTCCTGAGTCTTTTGTAATTTCTCCTTTTTTGTTTATGATCCTCTTTATTTGTGTTTTCTCCTGTTTGTTTTTCTTTGTGATTCTGGCTAGAGGTTTGTCTATTTTGTTTATTTTTTAGAAAAACCAACTTTTGGTTTCATTGATCTTTTGGACTGGTTTTTTAATTTCTATTTCATTAACTTCTTCCTTGATTTTCATTATTTCCTTTCTTCTGTTGGTGTTTGGGTTTTTCTGTTGTTTTTCTTCTAATTCTTTGAGATGAGAGATCAAGTTGTTTCTTTAAGTTGTTTCTTGTTTCTTGATGTGAGCCTGTATTGCTATATACTTTCCCCTTATTACTGCTTTTGCTGTGTCCCATACATTCTGAAAAGTGGTGTCCTCATTTTTGTTCAACTCTAACTATTTTTCAATTTCTTCTTTGATCTCCTCATTATTCCCATTGTCTTCCAGTAGTGTGGATTTCAATCTGCATTCAGAGGGTGGGTTCCTCATTTTCTTTTCATGATTTATTTCTAGCTTAATGCCTTTATGATCAGAGAAGATATTTGGAATTATTTTGATCTTGATGAATCTGTTGATGTGTGTCTTGTGGTGCAATATGTGATCGATTCTGGAGAATGATCTGTGTGCAGTTGAGAAAAATGTATACTCAGATTTGGGGGGGGTGCAGTGTCCTATAGATATCTGTTAAGTCCATGAGGTCTAGTTCTTTACTTCAGACTCTAATTTCCTTGTTTTTTTGTTTGTTTGTTTCATTAATCTATCCAGTGGTGACAGTGTGGTGTTGAAGTCTCCTACTATGTATGTATTCTCTCTAATGTCTGTTTTCAGAGCTGATAATAATTGTCTTATGTATTTTGGTGTGCCTTCATTTGGTGCATATATATTTATTAGTGTTATATCTTCTTGATGCATTGTTCTCTTAATCATTATGTAGTGTCCATCTATGCCTCTTTTTATCTTTTTTAGTTTGAAGTCTATTTCATGTGATATAAGTATAGCTCTTCCTGCCTTCTTTTTTTGGTCCATTTGCTTGTAGGATTATCTTTCAACCTTTTACTTTCAGTATATGTTTGTCTTTTGTAGTTAAATGTGTTTCCTGTAGACAGCAGTAGGTTGGGTTCTGTTTTTTGATACAGCCTGCTACTCTCTGTCTTTTTATTGGTGAGTTTAGTCCATTTACATTTAGAGTTAATATTGATACACTGGCATCTATATTTGCCATTTTGTCTTTTTGTGATTTTATTCTTGTGTCATTCTGATCTTCTTATTCATTCCTTGTCAGTTTTGGATTTAGGACATCCTGTAGTAGTTTTTGGAGTGGGGGTTTAGTCACAGCAAATTTCTGGAATTTCAGCTTGTCTGGAAAGGTCCTTATTTTTTTTTTTTCATAGAACAAGGAGAGCTTTGCAGGGTAAAGTATTCTTGGTTGGCATTTGTTGTCTTGGAGTTTGTTGAATATGTCCCTCCATTCTCTTCTTGCCCAGTGTTTCTTCAGAGAAGTCTGATGTCAGCCTGACTGGTTTTCTTTATAAGTTATCTGTTTCTTCCCCCTTGTCAGCTTCGATGTTTTTTCTTCACACTGGATTCTTGAAAGCTTTACTATTATATGTCTTGCTGTAATTTTTCTTTCATCGTGGTAATTTGGAATTCTTCTTGCATCTTGTATGTCTATTTTCATCTCTGTCTTCATAGCTGGGCAGTTCTTGTCTATTACCTCCTTTAATAGTTTCTCTGTTCCTTGATCCCTCTCCTCTCCTTCTGGGATTCCCATAACTTTTCCTCATGGTGTCAAATAGTTCTCAAAGTGTTTCTTCATTTTTTTTCTCTTTGTGCTTCTATTTCCTTTTTTTTTTTAAAGATTTATTTATTTATACATACAAGCTGGGGTACAGGCCAGAGGTGTGGAGCGGTGAGAGGCTTAACCAGAGACAGAGTGGGGAGCAGAACAGGCAGATCAGAAATACACTGCTGAGTGGAGCAGCGGGTGAGGCAGGAGAGGTCTGCCGCACCATGTGGGATTCTCCCTGGAAGGGCGTCGAACTCGCATCGCTGCTGCCGACAGGTCCACAGCGCAGCACTTAACCACTGCGCCACCAGGGAGGCCCTCTATTTTCTTTCTTTTTTGGTTCTTTTTATATCTGTATCTTTGAGATTACTGATTCATTCTTCCATTTCATCGATTCTGTTTTCATTGGTTTTCTCAGAGTTCTTTAGATCCTCCATTAACTTTTTTAAAAGATTTATTTATTTATTTATGCATACAAGCTGGGGTACAGAACAGAGGCTTGGCCAGTGAGAAGGTTCACCAGACACAGAGTGGGGAGCAGAACAGGCAGATCAACGGAAACACACTGCTGAGGGGACCAGCAGGCAAGGCAGCAGAGGTCTGCCACACCATATGGAAATCTCCCCGGCCTGGCATCGAACTCACATCGCCACTGCCACAGCTCCACAGCACAGCGCCTGACCGCTGCACCACCAGGGAGACCTCCCTCCATTAACTTTTATTCTTCTTCTTTAGGTTCTCAATTTCATTCTTCAGTTCATTAATTATTTTTTTCATATTCTTTTCCTTAATCATGATGATTCTAAAATCTCTATTTTGCAGGCAGAAAAGTTCTGTCATGTCGTTGTTATTGAGTTTGGGGGCTGATTTTCTTTTTGTGGTGTGTCCTTCCCCTGAGGGCTTGCTTGGTTATTTGTATTTTTCCTTCTCCCTGTTTGTTTTCTCATTTGTTCTATGCGTTGGGACACTGTGGCACTGTTACTGGCAGGCATCTTTTTGCGGTGCTCCTTCAGGGATATTGGGGACTGGTGGTCTAATCAAGTTGGATATGTTGATGTGTGTTCTCCCTAGAGATCCCCTCCAATTTAACTCAGTTCTAGAAGGTGGTCATGTGGTCCCTTGGTTCCAACAGTGATGTAGGGGATGTGCTCTTCCACTTACCGTGACGGTCAGTGTTCCCAGTGCTGGCTCCACTCAGGAGTGTTGTTTCCTGGAGCCGAGCCTGGAGCCTAGCCAGAGATGGTGGCAGCAGCAATGGAGGTGTTTGTTCCAAAGCAGAGGCCACTTAGATCCCAAAAACCCCAGCCCAGGGCCTGACAGCTTACATCAGCTCTGTGCGGGCTATTCTCCCCACCTGGCACTCACCCTCTCTTAGTTGGAGTGGGTAAGATTGGTCCTTTCCCCTAAGGAACCCAGGAGTGCAGCTTCCTGGAGCCGAGCCTGGAAACGAGCCAGAGATGGCAGCATCAGTAATGGAGGCAGTCGTTTCAAAGCAGACTCCACTCAGACACCAAAACTCTAGCCCAGAGGCCTGGCGACTTACACTTGCTCTGTGTGGGCTATTCTCCCCGCCTGGCACTCACCCTCTCTCAGTTGGAATGGGCAACGATGGTCCCTTCCCCTAAGGTGCCCAGGAGTGTGACTTTCCAGAGCTGAGCCAGAGATGGCAGCAGCAGTAATGGAGGTTTTCCACTTTTCTATTTTTAATTGCCTCAAGCAGGCTGATAATTGTCACAGCATTCTTATGATGGCTGCTTTGAAATTCTTGTTAGGCAACCCAAACATCTGTGTCTTCTCAATATTGGCATCTATTGATTTTCTTTCCTTGGTCAGTTTGAAATCTTTCTGGTTCTTGGTATGATGAGGAATTTTCAATTGAAATCTAGACATTTTGGGTATTACTTTAAAAGACTGAATATTTAAACCTTATGTTTTAGCAGGTCTTTTCTGACACCCCTCTTGTGGGTCTAAAGGGAGACTCTGTATTGCTATTGTCAAGTGAGAATAAGTTCTGCTTCCCCACCTAGTCTTATTTAACACCTCCCCAAGTGGAACAAGTAGGGTACGTTGTTATAGTTTGGCAAGGGTGGTAATCTATTTTCTTTATTGTTGGTGGGTGTGGACTGCAGTTTTTCTTTGGTATTAGCTGGGTGTAGAGTGGTTATTATCTAAAAATTTTCTCTGTTGTTTGGTTGTTATTTTTGGGCCCTTTGGTTAGAGACAGCAGGCTTTTCTTAGGGCTTTTTTTGGTCTGTATCTGTTGGTACTTCTGGTCTGCCAGCTTGTCCCACATTCAGTCTGAGTATATTAGGTAAAAAGAAAACTCAAGGAACACAACAATGTGTCATTCCTTGGATCTCAAAGTCCTTAGCCAGTTTGCCTTCTTTTCACCTTTACAGTGTCTGGTGCTTGTTTATATACAATATTCTGGGCTTTTATTTGTATTTAGTAAGAGGAATAGCGAAAAGTATATCTACTTTATCTTTCCAGGATAATGAAAAGTATGTCTACTACTTTTCAAAAGTCTCAAGGGTTCTTTTGAACAGTGATTAACTGTGTTGATGTCAATTCCATGTCACTCTGCAACTTAAAACACTTCAATGGTTCCAACTACCTATAGGATCAAATCCCAAAACAATAATCTCACCAAGGACAGACTGTCAGATACACCTCCACATTTCCAAGTCTGGTATAGTTCTTGTAAGTAGTAGTTACTCTGAAACGTTAATAACTAAAGAACTAGGGTTTAAGTTAACACATTTCCTATACCAACATGGTGAATTGTGCATTTTTTTTCAAAGACTGCTTCATAGTGAAAAGGATGGTGTACTCACATAGACATTTTTGCTCTTTGTCAAGCTTTTAGAGAACTATCAAAGTTATTACATTTACCTTCCACAGGCAGTCGTCGCCGTATGGCCAGGCGTTCTATTTTCCGTTGTGTTTCTGCCAGACTGAAAAGGACTCCATACACATACTGACGAGCTGACCGGAATAGGAGAGCAGCTGGAGGCAGCTCCATGTTACACTCATCCTCAATACATACAGGGATCTTAATCTCACCCTAACAAGAAAATGTACCAAGGGAAAGAAGAAAATGAGTTACCTCAAGGTTTGGAAGTGAGCTGAGGAGAATCAGTAATAATTATAGCCTAGCTGCTAAATTTTCAACTTGTATTTAGACAATTTCAGACTAAAAATAAGATATAACAAATCTAGCTGACCACAGCCAGCTTAAAAACAATATTCTATCTTTAAAGTCTTTTGTATGACTGATTATAGCAGACTAAATGGGAAAGTCCATCTTAGACATTTGACTCAGGGATGAATTTATATGGTGAGACTAGAGGAGGGGAACAGCTCAGAAGAAGTAGAAGAAGAGGTATAGAACAAGGACATAAAGCCTCTTTTATAGATCATGTCCATCCTAGACAACAGTCCACTAACTTGGTGAAATATCTTCTTCAAAATCTTGCAATTACTCTTTTAGGGACTTCAGTATATTTGGTCTTCTTTTATCTCCCATCAGATACCAACAATAAGAATTTTCTCTAGTAATTTACTGTTCTAGGAAGGTTGAAATACAATGTTAAGAACTGGGAGGTAGGTACCAATGTACTCTCTCACCTTAGTGAGGACATGGTAGATATAGGGGTACATAAGACCCCTTCGGTGTCTATGTTCAGCAACCCGCAAGACTTCTGGTGCTACTGGAGGTAAGGGTGGAATGGTGATGTCCATGTGGTTCCTTGTAGACATAGACAGCAGAGATGGGATATGGGGTTCACCATCACCCAGGCTGACATCTGAAACTCCAGCATCAATGGGATGTACCCAGGATCCTCTATCACCATTTGGATTCTCCCATCCAGGCTGCTGCTGAAGTGTTTCTGTGAGGTGACTAAAAAATTCAGAAACACAGTGTAGAAGAGAGAAAGGAAGAGAGACAGGCATTCTAATTCAAGATATCTATTCTGATTCGAAGGAATCTCACAAACCCTCCAGAAGTTAGAACACTGGTTTAGTATTGGACTTGATACCTGTCCTCTTGGTAGCCATCACTGCCCTCCTGGCTTCTTTTGTCTGACACACATCAAAGTGATAAAAAGTGATGGGAACCATTCTGAATGCTTTCCACTTTGCAAAAGGTCACGTTTAAGAGTCTGCTTATATTCTAAGAAAACAATTACAATTGAAACTTCCAAGAAATTCTCTTTCCCAAGAATAATATGCTTGGAGGATAATCTAAGAACAAATGAACTACTACAAAATCCCACTATTTTAATTCTCAGAATCCTTAGTTACTAAGCTACACAATTGTTTCAATACTTCAAATCTTTAAATTTTCATTTTTATTTTTATAATCAATCTACACACACAAAAATTGAGAAATTATAGTCATGATATATAGCATACCCATACTAGAGCTTCCTTAACTTGCTGCTATACGGCCTTTTCCCTCATTAACCTGGGTATCTGAAAATTACCATCTATACAGGGTCAAAATCAACATCAAATGGCCAAGCATAGAGTTTTCCTACTTTATTTAAGAACAGAGAGCCACACAGAACATCCAGGAACATATACTTTCCTACATTCCCTACCCAAGTTACCCACAAAAGAATACAGATGCTTTCTGAAATGTGTTCCCCTGGATATGTATACAGATACTTACTCAGAGCTGGCTCCATTTGGCTCATCACCATCAGAAGAAGAGGAGTGGGAACAGTCTGGTCCCAAAGGAGGTGAGGCTTCAGAAGTCAGACAACTGGGAAACTGGGATGCAGAGGAGTCATAAGAGACAGCCCAATTGGCAAAGTGGCTATCCTGTAGCATGGGATCCTCAGAAAAAGCATGTGACTCCCCCAAAACTTGTGGGGAGAAGAGAAGAGAAGAGTTGGGTCCCATTGGGAATGGTGGTGGATATTTCATTTTCTGGGGCACATGGTGAGAAAACTAAAGGACAAAACAGAGAGAAAAGCTATTTAACATCTTACTAAGTTTCAAATGGTTTACTCATAAATTGTAACACAACTGATGATACCAATTGCAGGGACTATTGGGATATAAAAACTACAACTGTTGGGATATAAAAAATACAACTAAGAATAATAAAAAATAATTTCTAACAGTGATGTATGGAGAGAATCCTCCAGAGGCAGGACAATGAACCAATACATATATTCTAGAATGATTTCTAACATTAGCTAATTTACCTTCACAATATCCTACTGGTTACTCATTTGAATGTTTCCTTTACATAGCCGGTCAGCCTTAGGTTGAGACCATGTCATAGGTATATACAGACCTAACATTCTGATTATATTGAATCACCCTAACTCCTTAACTCAGATTACAAAAATGAGAAGCAACCTGAGTCTAACAAATGGTCTTAGTTCTCTTCTAAGATAGATACCATTGGTTTTCCAGCAGTGATAGTGCCCATTTGATTTCGTGGAAGGGGATGATTTCCAAGTTGATTATTTCGAAAACCTGAAGCAAAGAAAGGACAACACTTTAGTAAATCTTAGTAATTTTACCATGTTACATTCTGCTAACCCCATATCACCTGAAAAATTATTATTAATAAGTAAGTTACAATTTATTGAATAGCTACTATGTGCCATGCCAAGAAGCTTAACAAATTATTTCATCTGATAACAACCCAGTAAAGTAGGTATCATAAACCACATTTCATACAAATGTAATGTACCAAGATCACATAGTAAGCAGCAGAGTTAGAATTCAATCTCCGGCCTGACCCCATAGACAGGGTTACTTTACACAGACCAGACCACAGTGAAGGGTAATGCCAGGAGAAGCCTAAGCTAAGGAAATGGCATTGGACCCCATCTATAAACTCAAGAAATCAGGGCCCTATCTCATGTCATCTCTTTTGGTATATGGAAATCAAAGTGAGAATGTCTACCAAACAGGAATGACTTCTAGGATTATATGATACAAAAAGTGTTTCCACTGTGGCCTAGGAGTTTCTGAAGGGCTAACTTAATTTTCTCTATGGATAGAACAGTTTGGGATTAGATGGAAACCTTACCTAGAAAGGAGGAGGGACCCACTGGCAGTGGAGAGAGTTTGGTTGTGACTGAATAGTATTCAACTGCTTTCTTGAACCGTTCTATTTTATCTTCTGTCCTAGACTGGATGTTGCAACATCAGGTGTACAGAAGAAGAAATAATAGGAGTTTGTTTTACGCAATTCATAATTTAAGAGTTAAAACAATAGCAGAAATCAAATATTTAAAGAAAGTCAAAAGCAATTTTACATGCTGCAAAAAAAAATTAGGTGGAGAAAGCATTACAGAACATCAAATCTAGAAACTTTTTAAATTATGCTTAAAATAAGCAAATAAAATTTATTTATATTTTGTGATATTCTAAAATGAACACAAGATCACTAGGAAAAAAACCAGGATAGGGAGAAAATTATATAGTACCACTACTCAAAGATGTTTTGGTGTGTTTCCTTCCAGTTTTGTTAAAAATAAACATTTTTAATGAATCTTAGAACACTATTGGGGGGGGTGTACTGGTCTAGCCCCTATGGAAAACTGCATGGAGGTTTCTCAAAAGATTAAAAATGGATATACCATATGACCAAAAAATTCCACTCCTTGGTATTTATCCAAAGAACACAAAAACACTAATTTAAAGGGACATATGGATTCCTATATTTACTGCACCACTATTTACTTATAATAGCCAAGTTATGAAAACAACCTAAATGCCCAACAACAGGTGAATGAATTAGGAAGACATGATATATATACACAATGGAACACTACTCAGCCACAAAAAGATATGAAAGCTTGCCATTTGCAACAAGGATGGAACTGGAGGTGGTTATGCTATGTGAAATAAGTCAGAAGAAGAAAGGCAAATAATGGATGAGTTCACTGATGTGAAATGTAGAGAAATAAAACAAAGGAATTGACAAAACTAAGTCAAAACAAACCCTAGAAACATGACCTTAGAATTGAGGTTAGTAGCGGGGGAAAGTGAAGGTGGGGAAGAAGGGAAAGGGGGCTTAATGGTATGTGGTGGAGGATTATGGCTGCTTTGGTGGTGAGTGTTGTGTGGTAACATACATCTAAAGAGATGTGAAGCTATTCCCCTAAATCATATACAGTGTTGTAAACCAATGTAATCCAGTTACAGGGGAAAAAAAAAAGAAACAAAGACCTTTCCTTGAAGCATAGCTGGTCTATTTTATTTTTAAAGTTTTAAAATTTTTATTTAGGAAAAAAAATTTTATTTAGGTAACTTTAGTTTATAACACTGTATAAGTCTCACATATACATTTTCTCACCTCAGCAACTGCATTATTTCATACCACACCCACCACCAAATGTCCAATTTAGCTGTTCTATTTTAATAAACATATTTTTCTACAGTTTACATCATACTCTAAGTACAATTTTGTGTCCTTTTATTATTAGATAACTTTGAATAATTGCATATTTTATTATTATAAATGTATCATAAATTATGTAAACATTTTCCTAATACCTGACATTTATTTTATTTCTCACATTTGGCTATTATAAGCTATGCAGCAGTATTTCAGATTATGAAATAATTTGAAAATATCTGAAAATAATCTGAAATAATCTGAAAATAATCAAAAAATATCTCAAAAGTGAAATTATTAATTCAAAACATATAAAAAATAAAACCAAAAGCACTTAAATATAAATAAAAACCACAAGATAACATCACTATCTATTGACCAAAATGGTTAAAATTAAAGATTATAAATATCAAGCATTGTCAAGAATACGGAATAACTGAAATTCTACTCATTGCTGGTGGGACTACATACTGGTACAGTTTGTACTTTCTTATAAAGTTAGACATATATTTATAAAGTTAGA
The DNA here is from genome assembly GCA_004024925.1 of Scalopus aquaticus. Taxonomy (NCBI): domain Eukaryota; kingdom Metazoa; phylum Chordata; class Mammalia; order Eulipotyphla; family Talpidae; genus Scalopus; species Scalopus aquaticus. Next base: position 93,181 of record PVIJ01004916.1, on the reverse strand, counting down.
CATAGATATGGTACAGCAATACTAGTCCTAAGTAAGTACCTAGGAGAAATTAGTACATATGTCCACCAATAGATATGAACAAGAATGCTTTCATCATAATAGCCCCAACCTGGAAACAACTTAAATGTCTATCAATAAAGAAGTGGATAAATTGTGGTATATTCACATACTGGAATTACTATACAGCAATAAAAAGTACTCATACACACAACAATGTAGATAAATCTCAAGTGTTATACTGAGTGAAAAAAGAGAGAAACATAAAAGTACATATAAAGTTTAAATAAAAGCAAAACTAATCATGGCAATAGAAGTAAAAATACTCTATACCTCCGTGAGGTTACAGCTAAATGAGAAAAGGCTTTTCCTTATCAAGTCTTTTCCAATGTAATTAAATAATGCTCTTGAATACGTTTATGACTTTTATAATATTTCATCAGATGGAATATAAGAATTAAAGTCATTTCTAATTTCTCATAAATAGTGCTCTGATAATCATATTTTTACATAATTTTCTTAGTCTATTTTATAGGGCAAATTCTTAGAAGTAGAATTACTAGGTCAAAAGTTGTGATCCCTTTCATAGATTCTTGGCATGTAATACCAAATCTCTCTCCAAAACAAATGATTCAAGTTATACTCTCATCATTAATGCATGAGTGCCCAATTCACCATATATAGGGATCTTTCCTCACTACCCTTTCCTGTTCCAGTGTTGAATATTTTCTGCAAAAATGAAACGAAACAAAAACCTCATTTACTAACTATAAAAAATACTAGTTTTTTTATAGAAAAATTAAAATACATAACCAAAAAATATGAAAATTTAAAATCTTCCTCTCAATTTTTAATTGTCAACATCTGACATACCATATTAATATAACTGTTTGAAAAAAAATCCAAATTTAAATAAGTTTTGCAAATTAATGACTTACAGAATGATAATTACATGGTTGAACAACAGTCCAATGTATCATGGTTTTATTTATTATGTATTCATTATTTCTCATTATATATAACACACATGATAATTTAAAATAACCTCTCAAAACATACAAGCCATAAACAGAGTCTTCCTTTATAGCGCTACCTCTGCACCCACTTCCCAGAGGCAACTGATGTTACTAGTTTGGTCTACATACTGCCATAACTGTTGCTATTTTTATAAACACACATATATATACAGGAATGGTTTCACATAAATATCATTATATTTCTCTTAAATTTGTTTTTTTTGTACTTAACAATATTTTTTGTAAACTCTTCAATGTCAGAGAGGGTAGGTTATACAGAATTCCCTGAAATACTGAATTACATACATTTCCCTCATTTTACCACTCTGTTCTGTGCACTGATAGTAAACATTTACTTTGTTCAAAGGGCACTGCTATAAAATCGTCCTGACCACCCTTTCCTGCTTGATCCTCCATGCTTTTTTTCTTTATAGTATTATTTACTTGCTTCTATCTCTCCCATTTAACTCCAAGTTCTATGGGAACAAAGACAGGTTTATTCACATTAATATCCTAGGGTCCAGCATGGGACTTCTCTTACTGATGCTGATTCAGTAGTTGATGTATATTTGTATTTAATCAAGTTCTAGTTGTGTACAGATTCACAGAGGCCACAAGTAGCAGAGTAGAATGCTATACTTTAATGCTATGTAAGTTTTTGTATGTTTTCTTTAAAAGAGCTTTTCTCATAATTCTCCAACTGTCAAAAAATGTTAATTAAAATTAAAAAGCAACAATAAGAAAAAGTTTAAGACATAATGTTAAGTGAAAAAAAAGGTTAATTTTTACACTGAAATGACTACCACATAAAAGGACACATATGAAGCAGACCAAAAAACATTGTAAACCATTTAGGGTAGAATTAAGGGCACAGTCTCAATTTTTAAATTAAGTGAAAAGGGGGATCCTCATTACTAAGAAGAGTCATTATCTAAGTTCCAAAATACATGAGGCTACAAAGGAAAGCAAAAGCTGTAACATTAAAAATATTCACCGCTTAACTGAGCAGTTAGAAATTTTTCCTCCCTCTATGTACAATGGAATATTAGTCACTCATTAAAAGGAGTGATATTCTGATACATGGTACAACATGGATGAACCTTGAGGATAAGGTTTTCATTTGGAAAAAGACAAATACTGTATGATTACACTTATAAAATCATAGAGACAGAAGTTAGAATGGTGGTATGGGTAAGGAGAGGGGAATGGGGAGTTATCATTTAATGAGTATAGAGTTTCAGTTTTACAAGGTGAAAAGAGTCATGAAGATGCATGGTGGTGATGGTTACATAACATTATGAAGGTATTTAATACCATTGAACTGTACATTTCAAGATGGTTAAGAAGGTAAATTTTATGTCGTATGTATTTTACCACAATACAAAAATTTGAAAGAAAATTTATTCTCCATCTATGCCCTATTGTACTAGCACCTGTCCCTATGCAACATGTCAATTTCTTTGTGGGTGAGTCTCTTGATAATTGTCTAATACAAAGAGCTGAAAGTCCAGTGAAAATCAATAAAGTGAATGAACAATTCTGTCACAAGGGTCATATTTCCTAAAGTAAAAGAAAACGAAGCCCTGGATAAATGAGGTGCTGATACATTTAGTATTCAACAAAGGAGGAAGAGAGAATTAAAAGGATGAGAGCACGAATGACACTTGAAAAGACAATGATTCAAATATCAAAAGAATAAAAGCTGGGCCTTCCTGGTGGCGCAGCAGTTAAGCACTTTGCTGTGGAGCTGTCAGCAGCAGCAGTTCTGGGAGATTCCCACATGGCTCAGCAGACCTCTCCTGCCTCGCCCGCTGCTTCCCTCAGCAGTGTATTTCAGTCGATCTGCCTGTGCTGCTCCTCACTCTGTCTCTGGTGAACCCTCTCGCCACCATGCACCTCTGGCCTGTACCCCAGCTTGTATGCATAAATAAATCTTTTTTAAAAAGGAGTAAAAGCTATTATGTAAGCTCATTGACAAAATAAAAGTATACTTTTTATAGAAAAATATATTTTGATTGTGCTAGGGAGCTAAATGTGAAGTAATGGATATTAGATTGTGCTATAACAAAATTAGGAAAAATTATGGCCCCCAACACCAAACACTGATTTCACTCTTCAGTCATTAAAAAAAAATCTGAAAGTTTCTATTCTAGATATGATGGATAAGCACACTCCATCTTGTTCCCACTGAAGGTAGCTATAAAAATCAGAGGCAGTTCTGTTTGAGGTCTTGGAAAAGTAAACAGTAGTAGGATGATAGGGGAAGAAGACCATAATTCAAATAATACAAAGTACCACTGAACTAAGAGTGAGTTTAGCATCTCTTTTTCCATTAATATCACCTAGTGTGAACATAAAGCAGCCTGAAATATGGAAGTATTCATTCATGTGGACAGAGAGCTATATGAGAAACCCTAGAAACCTAGTTTTAGCTTGCAGAATAGGCAAGGTGAGCCTGACAACTCAAGAAAGTATATGGAAATATATCAGTTTTGGGTGATCCTATTAAAGCAATTTACAGATTCAATGCTATTCCAGTAAAAATCTCAATGACATTCTTCAAAGAAATAGAACAAATATTGATGAAATCCATATGAGCCACAAAAAACCTCGAATAGCCAAAACTCTCCTGATTAAAACAAAGGAGAATAGAGGTATCACACTCCCAGACTTCAAGCTATACTACTAAACCATAAAATTAAAACAGTTTGGCACTGGAACAAAAACAGACACACAGACCAGAGGAACCAAATAGAAAGCCCAGAAATAAATTCATACATACATGGACAACTAATTTTTGACAAAGGACTAAAGAACATGCAAAGGAACAAGGACAGTTTGTTGAATAAATGGTGCTGGGAAAACTGGACCACCACATGCAAAAGAATGAAAACAAGACCACTACCTCACACATGCACAAAAATCAACTCAAAATGGGTAAAAGAATTGAACCTAAGACCTGAAACCATAAAATATATAGAAAAAAATATAGGTAAAATACTACATGACATACATCTCAGTAACATCTTTAAAGACTCATCCCCAAAGCAAAGAAAGTGAAGGAAAAGATAAACAGCTGGGATTATATCAAACTAAAAAGCTTCTGCACAGCAAAACAGCCATTAACCAAAACACAGAGACACCCTACTGACTGGGAGAAAATCTTCGCACTCCATACAACTGATAAGGGACTGATCACAAAGATATACAAAGAGCTCACAAGACTCAACAAAAACAAAGTAAACAGTCCAGTCAAAAAATGGACAGAGCTTGAAGAGCTATACAAAGAGCTTGAAGACACTTCTCCAAAGAGGAAATGCAAATGGCCAACAGGTATATGAAAAGATGTTCAACATCACTTGTAATCAGGGAAACGTGAATCAAAACCACAATGAAATACCACCTTACACCAGTGAGAATGGCACATATCAAAAAAACTAGCAACAACAAATGTTGAGGATGTGGTGAAAAAGGAACTCTCTTACACTGCTAGTGGGAATGCAAACTGGTCCAACCACTATGGAACGCTGTGTGAAGGTTCCTCAACTACTAAAAATGGAGCTAACATATGACCCAGCAATTCCACTCCTAGGGATCTACCCAAAGGACACAAAAACATTAATTCAATAGGATACCTGCACCCCTATGTTTACTGCAGCACTATTTACAATAGGTAAGATTTGGCAACAACCCAAATGCTCAAAAACAGATGACTGGATCAAGAAGATGTGGTATATACACATAATGGAACACTATTCAGCAATCAAAAAAGATCAACTCATGCCATTCACAGCAACATGGATGGAGCTAGAAGGGATTATGCTCAGTGAAATAAGTCAGAAGGAAAAAGAAAAATATTTGATGGTTTCATTTATAGGAGGAATATAAGGAACCAAATAAGGGATCAGGAAAAAAGACAGTAACAATAAAAAATAAAACAAAACAAAAATAAACAAGCAACTATAAATCAGAGATATTTTGCAGGGGAGGGGAAGGGAGAAGGGAATCAAAACAAGGGTGGGGAGAGCACAAGGGACTATGGTGATGGTGCATGGGTGAATTGGTAGTGGGAATTCTATGGGGACTATACCTGAGAAAGAAAGCAAATGTACAAAAATGAACAGTGATGTAAAAAATATATAAATAAATTATTTTTAAAAATACCCATTTTTCTGTTGTCTGTTTTACTTTGTACCAGTCAAAAGCAAACTTATGCTCTCAGCAGTGGCAATGGTTGAATAGCAATAAACTAAAATTCTGAATAACAGAGGATCAATGGTCTCAAGAGTGGAGTGAACATCTGATGTTTTTTCTCTCCCTGTCCTCTTGCCATGTTGATTAAGACAATTAAAAGACCGTGACCTTTTGTTGACCTGGGAACTGGACATGGGCAATAATGATCTTCACCTCACTCCTGTACCATGGGGAATGTAGGTTCCACTTGCCTTTTCAGCTCACAGAAACTGCCCAAGAACTTTTCCTGAGATGAGAAATGTAATCTGGATGCTGCAAACACAGTTAAGGCCTCTACATAAAATTTTTAGGATGGGGTTTGGGGAAGACAAGGTTTCTAAGTAAGTTAGTTATTAAAACTGCCATCTACCAATATGGAGTGGTTTGCATTTTCCTTCAGTCTCTCCTTGCCCTGTTTTCAGAAACCAGTTTCAGATTACTTCTGGTTTGTGATACAACATGCTACTTGGTCCCAGACACTAAAGCAGGGTGGCTCAATCAGGTACTAAAGATATTACAGAGAGGAAGCAGCTCAAGAAGTGACACCATAATGTTTAAGAACTCCTAAGCTAACTCTGAGCTGCACATGTATGGCTCTAACAAGAAACAGCAGACCACAGACTCTGAGAACTGAAGAGACAGAATGCCACCCAAGTCCTAGACTGGTCACTGGGCAGCACACATACTGGATTGATCCAAATAGTTTTGCAAAGACTTTGAATATTGCACTGATACTGAAACTACAACATAGACAAGCACGGTGAGAACTTGTGGTTCAAACCTAAATGAACCTGATTACCTCCTAAAAAATAAGCTATTGAAATACGACCAAGAAACTCATAGTATAATATTCAAAATGTCTAAGACATAATAGAAAAAATATTTGACATGAGCAGAGCCAGGAAAATCTTAACTTGCATGGAAAAAGTCAATCAATAGATGCCAATGCTGAGATGATACATATTTTGGAATTAGCTAACAAGATTTATGGCAGCTTTATAAAAATGATTGAAAGTAAGGGGAACACTTTGGAAACAAGTAGATAGCAAGTATCAACAAGGAAAGATAATACATAAAGAAGAACCAAATGGAATTTTTAGAACTTAATGGATGGGCTCAACAGAAGAAAAAACATGATCAAGGAAAGAGTCAATGAAGTTCATGATAGATCAATGGAAATCACGTAGTGTGAAAACAAAAAAAATAGTTAAAACAATAACAACAACAAATCCAGAGCCTCAAGATCTATAGGCTAATACCAAAAGGTCTAACATTGGTGTTACTATAGTCATGGAAGGAAAGGAGAATGTTGAACAGAATATTATTTGAAGATATAATAGCTGAAAACTTCTCAAATTTAGTGAAAGACAACTTAGAAATTCAAGATCAGCAAACTCTTTGAACAGAATAAATTCAAAGAAACCCATGCCAAAAACAGTAGTGGCAAATTCTACCAAATAATTAAAGAAGTAATAATATCAATTTTACATACTCTCTTTCAAAAAACAGAAACTGGCCAGCTCGTTTTATGAATCCAGCATTACTCTACTATCATAACCATACAAAAACAGCATAGAAATTGCAGATCAATATCCCTCATTAAAATAAAAGCAAAAATACTCAACAAAATACTAGCGATCAAAATTGGGTACTAAAAATCTTGAAATAGAAGAGAACTTCCTCAAACTGATAATATGCAACTATAAAACCTATCGTTAGTCATACTTCATGATGACTGAATGGCTTTTCCTGAGTAGCAGAAACAAAACAAGGATATTTACTCTTAGTAATCCTATTCAACATTGTTTGAAAATCCTAGACAGTCCAGTTAGCTAAGAAATTTTTTTTCCATGTGGAGCATGAGAATTTATAAGATGGCAAATGAAAAATTACCAACAGAATTTGAATTTTTCAAATAAAATGGGGGGAGGGATGCAGACTGGAAAAGGAAGAAATAAAGCTGCCCCTATTCATAGAAAACATGATCACCTAAACAAAAAATAACAAGAGTTCTATCAAAAAATTCCTAGTGAGTTTAGAAGGGTTGTAGGATATAATGTCAACACACAAAAACAATCATATAGGACTTACATGCAGAAAACTAAAAAACACCTTTGAAAGAAATCAAAGATGACGTAAGTAAATAGATTTATCATATTCAAGGATTTGACATTCATTAGTATATTTAAAAGAATTAGAATTAAAAACTCTGCAGGAGATCATTAAAGAAGAACTTTGTCAGAGGAACAAGAAGTGCCAGCACCTCCCAGCCACCACTGTCATCACAGCCAGTCCCCCTGCTACTCCTTGGGATGCTAGGTGAGCACCTGCCTGGCCTTGGAGGAGGAGGGAGATACTGCACCCACACCCCGGCACCACTGCCATCACAAACAGCCCCAAATATGCCATTCCACAAAGAACTAGGTGATTATGACCTGCCAGGCCTCAGAGAAGAAGGAAGCTTCATCATCCCCAGTTATCACCACTGAGCACTGCACCCAGAGTCAGGGGAGTATGCCTTGATAAGAACACAGGCCAGTTTGGAAAGAAGAACAGAAGCCATATCAACATCTGAGCAACACAAACACTAACAGTGATGAGAAGGAAAAATACATCAAGTGGCCACACAGGTCCTGAGGGAAACAAAACACCACAGAGAAATAACAAACACCCAAAACTAAATCAGAAAGAAATGGAAAAGGTAGTCTTCCTATCAGATGCCAAATTCAATATTGCTGTGATGAAGAAAAGTAAAGAATTGGAAGATTACAAGAAAATACAGAAAAACAAATAAATGTCATGAAAAATAAGATCAATGAGCAGAAGACCAAAACTGAAGTCCTAGCTAAGAAAAAAAAGGGATATTCGGGATATAAAAAGAATATTAAAGGAGATGAAAAGTTCAAGAGAAAGTTATAGAGGTAGAATAGACAAAATGGGAGAATGTATCAGTGTACTTGAAGATGTGAATGAACAGAGAATCTGGGTAGAAAAGGAAAGAGCAACAAAGAAAAAAAGTGAAGAAACACTCAGAATTATCTGAATACACGAGGAAAGGAAATATAAGAATAATGGGCATAACAGAGGGAGGAGAGCAGAAAATGTATTAAAGAAATAATGGAGGTAAACTTCCTGAACCGTGAGAAGGGAATACATGTGCAAATCCAGGAAGTTAAAAGAACCCCAGGATACTCAAACCAAACGATATATAAACCAAAATGGTTAGTAACAATACTTTCAAGAGTTTAAGACAAAGAAGGAATACTATGCTGGCAAGGGAATAAAGCAGATAACCTATAAAGTTACCCTGATCAGGCTAACATAGGCCTTCTCTAAATAAACACTACAGGCAAGGAGAGGATGGAATGATGTGTTCCAAATACTTACAGATAAGACCTGCCAGCCAAGAATACTGTATCTTTGCAAGACTCTCCTTCAAATATGAGGGTGATATAAAGGCTTTATAGACAAACAGAAACTGAAGGAGCTTGCAAACACTAACCAACCCCTCCAATAAACATTGAAAGGAGTTCTTCTATCTAAACCAAGGGAGAAATAGACATAAAAACAAACAAAGAACTAGATAAAACCACAAAAGCTAAGGACAAAATGAAAGCAACATATTTTCATTCATCAATAATCACTCTAAAAGTAAATAGACTGAACTCACCAATTAAAAGGCAGAGAGTCTACTAGTTAGATCAAGAGCAGAACCCAACTTTCTGCTGTCTCCAGAAAACACACCTGAGCTCCAAAGACAAATATAAACTAAGAGTAAAGGGTTGGAAAACAATCCTACAAACGAGTAAGACTCAAAAGAAGGCAGAAACAGCCACACTTATACTTCACAACACATGGTTTAGGAATATATTTGTGGATTCAATTCCAGCGGTATGGAAAATAAGAACATAAACAAATGGAACTACATAAAACTAAGAAGCTTTTGCACAGAAAAAGAAACTTAACCAAAACAAAAACACACCCCACTAAATTGGAAAAAGTATTTGCACACGATACATCTGAGAAGCAACTGAAATCCAAGATTTGCAAAGAACTCATACACCTCTACAAAAAGAAGTCAACCCAATTAAAAATTGGGAAGAATAAACAGGCACTTCTCAACGAAGATACACAAATGGCCAAGAGGCACATGGAAAATGTTCATCATCACTTATCATCGGAGATACCACCCCACACCCGTGAGAACGGTCCCATATCAAAAGGACCTGGAACATTTAGTTGAGGATGTAGAGAAAAAAGAATCCTACTACACTGTTGATGGAAATGTAGACTGTCCAACACCTGTGGAAAATAGTATAGCTGTTTCTCAAAATACCACAAATGGATCTACCACATGACCCAGCAATTCTACTCTTAGGTAGCTACTCAAAGAACAAAAGAACACTAATTTGAAAGGAAACTTGCACTCTCATGTTCACTGCAGCACTGTTTTGCCATAGCTAGGATATGGAAATAGACTATATGTTCAAACAGATGAATATATTAAGAAGATGTGGTGTATATATACACAATGGAATACTACCCAGTTATCAAAAAAGATAAACTCTTGCCATTCATGGCAATATGAACAGAGCTGGAAGGATTAATACTAAGCAAAATCAGTCAGTAGGAGGAAGACAAATACCAGAGAGTGTCACTTATATGTGGAAAATAGAGAAACAAAACAAATGGTAAGATAAGCAAAACTAAAAACCTAACCCTTGAAATCTAACTGTGGAATGGGGGCAACCAGAGAGGGTGGGGAGGAAGAAAGGTAGGGACAAGAACAAAGAAGGGAAGGAGCACAAGGTCTATGGTGGTGAACTATGGGATCTTTGGTGATGGGCGCACTATGGCAACAATGCCTGAAATGGGAATCATATACATCAAAATGGAAACAATGATGTATATCAATATTAACTCAATAAAATCTATTTTTAAAAAATCTCCACAGGATTTTTTTGTTAGATATAGACAAGATTATTCTAAAATTTATATGGAAAGGCAAAGGCACTAGGATAAACAAAACAAATAAAAAAGAACAAAATTAAAAGAATCCAAAGATTATCAAGACTGTTTTATTTGCAAAGGGATACATAGGTCAATTGAACAGAATAAAGTCCAGAAATAGACCCACACAAATATAGACAAATGATTCTGACAAAGACAATTCAATGAAGAAAGGAGTTTTTCAACAAACTGTTTTGAAACAACTGGACATGTACATGCAAAACAAAGTGAAAGAAAATGCCTCACACATTATACAAAAATGAACTAAATATGGATGATTTATTCTAAATGAAAAAAATACAAAATCATATAATTTTTAGAAGAAAACATAGTACTGTGATGCCTACAATAGGCAGTTATTAGATATGACACCAAAAGCATGACCCAAAAAAGATGAAAATTGATAAAAATTAAAAATTTTTGCTTTGTGAAAGACACTTAAAAAATGTAAAGACAAACTACACTGGGAGAAAATATATGCAAAACATATCTAACAAAAGATAGTATGCAGAATACAGTCATGCATCACTTAACAAGAGGGATACCTTCTGAGAAACCCATTATTAGATGATTTCTTTTTTGTGAAAATCACAGAACGTACTTACACAAATCTAGGTGGGACAAGCTACTACACTCTTAAGGTGTATATATAGGCACCATCATAATATATACAATTTGTCATAGCAAACGTCATCATGCAGCTCATGGGTACATGGGTACATATGAAGATCCCCCAAAACTCAACAGTAATAAAACAAGCCAATTAAAAGTGGGCAAAAGATTGTTTGTGTCCATTCACCAAAGAGGAAATATGGATGGCACAAGAAAAAAATGTTTATCATTAGTCATTTGAGAAATGTGAATTAAAATTATGATGAATGCTCCATCACTGCTGCCGCCACCTCCGGCTGGGCCCCAAGCTTGCTCTGGGAAGCAGAAACCCGGGTGCCCTAGGGGAAGGGACCATTGTCACTCACCCCAACTAGAGAGGGTGAGTGCCAGGCTGGGAGGATGGCCCACACGGAGTAAGTGTAAGCCACCAGGGCTTGGGCCCGAGATTTTAGGGATGAGGGGAGTCTGCACTGATATACCTGCCTCCATCACCACTACCACCATCTCTGGCTGGGCCCCAGGCTTGCTCCAGGAAGCAGAAACCTGGGCCCCCTAGGGGAAGGGACAATCGCTGGCCACTCCAACTGAGAGAGGGTGAAAAGCCCAAATGGAGCAAGGGTAAGAGGTGAGGCCTCAGGTCCAGGGTTTTTGGACCTGACTGTAGCCTACACTGGGGCCACCTGCCTACACCATTGCCTCCATCACCACTGCCATTACCAGCTCTGGGAAGGAGCACTCTCAGGCACCATACAGGAAGAGACCATTGTTGCTAACTGGAACTGAAAAAGTGAGTCCTGGGTAGGCAAGATAGCCCGCAGGAATCTAGTGCAAACTGGCCACAGGCCGTGTGCTGGAGTTCTCAAAATTGAGTGGAGCTGGGACTGGGACCACCAACCATCATGGTCACCAGGAAGGCACAGACCCTACACCACTGTTGGAAGCCAGGTACCACATGACCACATTCTGAACCTTCTGAGTTAAAACAGAGGGAGGGGATTTCTAGGAACAACGTCCATAAACGTATACACAGCATCACTACCCTGTGGTGGTTCAGTCTAAAAGGCCCGGAATTGGTTAGATCATCAGCCCCCGACTTACCAGAAGAAGCACACCAACGAGATGCCTACCAAGAAGCAACCCCACAATATCCCAACAATTAGAACAAACCAGAAAACAAACAGGGAGGAGGAGAAATACAAAAAACCAAGCAAGCCCTCAGGGGAAGGACATGCCACAAAAAGAAATTCAGTCACCAGAACTCAACATCAATGACATGGAAAAACTTCTCTGCCTCCCCAGTAGGGAATTTAGAATCATCATGATTAAGGAAAAGAATGATATGAAAAAAATAATTAACAAACTGAAGAATGAAATTGAGACCCTAAAGAAGGAGAATAAAAGTTTAATGGAGGAACTAAAGAACTCTGGGAAAGGCAATGAAAACAGAATCAAAGAAATGGAAGAACGAATCAGTAATCTTGAAGATACAGACATAAAAAGAACCAAAGAAAAAAAGGAAATAGAAGCATGATGGGAAAAGAATGAAGAAACACTTCAAGAACTATCTGACACCATGAGGAAAGGAAATATAAGAGTCACAGGAATCGCAGAAGGAGAGGAGCGGGATCAAGGAACAGAAAAACTATTAAAGGAGGTAACAGATGAGAACTGCCCAAGTAAAGACAGAGATGAAAATAGACATACAAGAGGCAAGAAGAACTCCAAATTACCACAGTGAAAGAAAAACTACAGCAAGGCTCATAATAGTAAAACTCACAAAAGTCCAGGATAAGGAAAAAATATTGAAGCTGATAAGGGGGAGGAAACAGATAACTTATAAAGGAAAACCATTCAGGCTGACATCAGACTTCTCTGAAGAAACACTACGGGCAAGAAGAAAATGGAACAACATATTCAACAAACTCCAAGACAACAAATGCCAACCAAGAATACTATACCCTGCAAAGCTCTCCTTCCTCTATGTAGAAAAAATAAGATTCTTCTCAGACAAACAGAAATTCCAGAAATTCGTCATAACTAAACCCACACTCCAAAAAATACTACAAGAAGTCCTAAAGCCAAAACCAACAGAGGTATAAAAAAAAAGATCAGAAGACAAGGAATAAAACCACAAAAAGACAAATAAAATGGTAACTAGAGATGCTAATATAGCAATATTAACTCTAGTAAATGGAATACACACACTAGTAAAAAGACACAGAGTAGGAGGAGGGATCAAAAAACTGAACCCAATCTTCTGCTGGCTACAGGAAACACATTTAGCTACAAAAGATAAGCATAGAATGAAAGTAAAAGGCTGGAAAACAATCCTACAAGCAAATGGACCAAAAAAGAAGGCAGGGACGGCTATTCTTATATCAGATGAAATAGACTTCAAACTAAAAAAGGTAAAAAGAGACATAGATGGTCACTACATCATGATAAAGGGACAATTCAGCAGGAAAATATAACACTCATCATACTCAACATATACTCCCCAAATGAAGGAGCACCAAAATATATCAGACGATTATTATCATCTCTGAAAACACACATTAGAGAAAATACATATATAGCAGGAGAATTCAATACCCCATTCTCACCAATGGACAGATCAACGGGACAAAAAAATAAACAAGGACACTAAAGCTCTAAATAAGGACCTAAACCACATGGGCTTCACAGACATCTATAGGACACTACATCCCAAAAAGTCTGAATACACATTTTTCTCAAGTGCACACGGATACTACTCCAGGATTGATCACATACTACATCACAAAAGAAACCTCAACAGATACCCTAAGATCAAATCATATTGGCTATCTTCTCTGATCATAAAGGCATCAAATTAGAAATAAACCATGAAGAGAAAAAAAGGAAACATTTTATTTCATGGAGATTGAAACCCACACTATTGGAAGACCACTGTATTAATGAGATCAAAGAAAAAATTAAAAAACACCTAGAAATGAATGACAAAGAAAACACAACTTTCCAGAATGTTTGGGACACAGTAAAAGCAGTAATAAGAGGGAAATACATAGCAATACGGGCTCACATAAAGAAACAAGAAACAACTCAAAGAAACAATCTAATCTCCCATCTCAAAGAACTAGAAAATGAACAAAAAAAAAAAAAACCCCAAAACCAGTATAAGAAAGGAAATAATAAAAACCAAAGCAGAAATAAATGAAATAGAAATGTAAAAAAAAAAAATTCCAAAAGATCAACAAAACCAAAAGCTGGTTCTTTGAAAAAATACACAAAATAGACAAACCTCTAGCCAGGCTTAGAAAGAAAAAACGGGAGAAAACACAAATAAATAGGATCATAAATGAAAGAGAAGAAATTACAACAGACACAGCAGATATCAAAAGAATAACCAGAGATTATCATGAAACAAGTTCCACAACTCAGAAGAAATGGACAAATTCCTAAAACTATACAATCACCCAAAATTAGATAAAGAAGATACAGAACACCTAAACAGACCAATCGCAAGCAGTGAAATTGAAACAGTGATCAAAACCCTCCCCAATAATAAAAGCCCAGATGGTTTCACAAATGAATTCTACCAAACGTTCAAAAACGAACTTGTCCCTATCTTACACAAATTACACAAACTCTTTAAAAAAATTGAAAAGGAAGGAATTCTACGAAATACATTCTATGAAGCGAACATTACACTAATACCAAAACCAAACAAGGACAACACAAGAAAAGAAAAATACAGACCAATCTTTCTAATGAACACTGATGCAAAAATATTCAACAAAATCTTAGCCAACAGGATCCAACAATGCATTCAAAAGAAAATAAACCATGACCAAGTGGGATTTATTCCAGGGACACAAGGATGGTTCAACATCTGACAATCAATTAATGTAATCCAACACATAGACAAAAAGAAAAATAAAAGCCATAAGATCATATTAATAGATGATGAGAAAGCATTCAACAAAGTTCAACCTACATTTATGATGAAGGCCCTTGAAAGCCTTGGGATAGAAGCAACATACCTTAAGATAATAAAAGTCATATACAACAAACCCACAGCCAATATTATCCTCAATGGTGAGAAGCTAAAAGCCTTTCCCGTAAGATCAGCAACAAGGCAAGATGTCCACTTTCACCATTATTTTTCAACATACTACTGGAAATCCTAGCCAGAACAATAAGACAAGAAAAAGACATACAAAAATCCAAATGGGGAAAAAAGAAGTTAAAGTATCAATATTTGCAGACGACATGATAATATTCATAGAGAATCCTAAAAACTCCACAGAAAAACTAATCAGAATTATAGACCAGGTTAGTAAAGTAGCAGGACAAAAAAATCAACACACAAAAATTAGTAGCTTTCCTATATACAAACACCCAGTCTGAAGAAGAAGAAATTAAGACATCCACCCCCTTTACAATTGAAACCAAAAAAATCAAATACCTGGGAATAAACCTAACAAAAGAGGTAAAGTATTTATACAAAGAAAACTATAAGACACTGTTAAAAGAGATAGAAGAGGACACAAAGAAATGGAAAGACATCCCCTGCTCATGGATTGGAAGAATTAACATTATCAAAATGGTCATCCTACGAAAAGCAATTTACAGATTCAATGCTAATCTGATAAAAATTTCAATGACATTCTTCAAAGAAACAGAACAAATATTGATGAAATTCATATGGAACCACAAAAAACCCGAATAGCTAAAGCTCTCCTGACTAAAAAGAAAGAAAATGGAAGTATTACACTCCCTGATTTCAAATTATACTACAAAGCCATAATAATTAAAACAGCATGGTACTGGAACAAAAACAGACACACAGACCAATGGAATCAAACAGAAAACCCAGAAAAAAAATCCACATATCTATGGACAACTAATCTTTGACAAAAGTGCAAAGAATATGCAATGGAACAAGGCCAGTTTGTTCAATAAATGGTGCTGGGAAAACTGGACTGCTACTTGCAAAAAAATGAAGCTACACCACTACCTTACACCATGCACAAAAACTAACTCAAAGTGGATAAAGGACCCGAACGTAAGACCTGAAACCATAAAATAAATGGAAGAAAACATAGGCAAAACACTACATGATATACATCTCAGTAAAATCTTTAAAGACACATCCCCGAAAGCAAAGATAGTGAAGGAAAAGATAAACAACTGGGATTACATCAAACTAAAAAGCTTCTGTACAGCAAAAGAGACTTTAAACAAAACAAAAAGACACCGGACTTTCTGTGAGAAAAATTCTGTGCACAATATATTTGATAAGGAACTGATCACAAAGATCAACAAAGAGCTCACATGATTCAACAAAAACAAAGTCAACAATCCAGTCAATAAATGGGCAGAAAAGCTAAAAAGACACTTCTGAACCAAAGAGGAAATGCAAATGGCCAACAGGTATATGAAAAAATGTTCAACATCACTTATAATCAGAGAAATGCAAATCAAAACAACAATGAAATATGACCTCACACCAGTGAGAATGGCACGCATTAAAAAAACAGGCAACAACAAATGTTGGCGGGGATGTGGAGAAAAAGGAACTCTCCTACACTGCTGATGGGAATGCAAACTGGTCCAACCACTATGGAAAGCTGTATGGTGGTTCCTTAAACTGTTAAAAATGGTGCTTCCATACGACCCGGCAATACCACTTCTGGGAATCTACCAAAGGACACAAAAACATTAATCCAAAAGGATACATGCACCCCTATGTTTATTGCAGCACTGTTTACAATAGCTAAGAAGATATGGAAATAACCCAGATGCCCAAAAATAGATGACTGGATCAAGAAGATGTGGTGCATTACACAATGGAATACTATTCAGCAATCAAAAAGAAACACATGCAATTTGCAGCAACATGGATGGATCTAGAAGGGATCATGCTCAGCGAAATAAGCCAGAAAGAAAGAGAAAAATATCACATGGTTTCACTTACAGCAGGAATATAAGGGAAACAAATAAGAGAGCAACATTCAGTGTGGGGGTAGCATAAGGGCTCAAAATGGGGGAGAAAATAGCACAAGGGACTATGGTTTGGTTCATGGGTGAATCGGTGGTGGGTAACCTACGGGGAATACATAATAATGTAAAAGATATAAATAAAAATTTTTTTTAAATTATGATGAGTTACCACTACATGCCTATTAGAATGATATAAAGAAATACTGATGATAACAAGCACTGGTGAGGAATGGAACAGCCACTCTGTAAAACGGTTAAGGGCAAGGTAAAACATATACTTACCATAACCCAAAAATCCCACTCCCTGTTATTTACACTAGGGAAATGAAAACTTACGTTCATTCAAAAACCTATATAGAAATGTTTATGGAATATCTATTCATAGCCACGAAAAACTGTAAACAACTCAAATAACTTCTAGGAGTGAATGGATAAACTTTGGTATATCCACACAATGACTACTATTCAGCAATGAAAAGGAATGAATTATTGGATGATGCAATATGCAACAACATAGAATCTCAAAGGCATTAAAATGAATGAAAAAAGTCATTCTCAAAAGATTTCAAAGTCCTTCAAAGGCTCAGTTGGTATAGTGGAGAACTGTAGTTGGTCAAACGATTTCATATCGTATGATTCTACTCATATGGTATTTTCCAAAACATGTAAATACAGTGACAGAGAATAGACTGGTAGTTGCCAGAGGTAACAGATGAGTTTGGGTGGGATTACAATGGGATAACATGAGAAATTTTTGTGAAGTTGCTCAACGCTTTACATCTTGATTGTGATGGTGGTTACATAATCTGTATGTGTTAACCCTTTGCACTCCGAACCATTCTGGACATTGGCTACCAGCTACTCAACGCTACTTTGCGGCGGAAACGTGCATTTACAGACCCTCGTATTATTTAGTATAATTTTGGAACCAAGTAACGTATTATAATGATATTGGACTTATACGAATTGGGTGACATCGAGGAATGTATATTTGCAAAAAAACAGTATTTTATTGTTTATAATTTTGTACAGTATGATAAGTTTTGTAACACTCCCCAATATGCATTGCAGGCTGATTAGTGCACGTTCTCGTACGACACAAAACTCGCTGACATTTCTTGTATATATCTTAATAATCTTACAATATTTTGATTTAATTTCTTGTGCCATTTCAAGATAAAACTTCAGGGAAACATGCATGTCTCAAAAGGTTGCGTTGAAATAACTCAATTCCCCGTAATCACTAATAAACTGCAATGTCCCCTGAAAGGGGACATCCGAGTGATATGCTAGAATTCTGATGTCTTCTGAGAGGGGACAGCAGAGTGCAAAGGGTTAAAAATTCACAGAACTATACATACACACATACAAAAGTCAGTTTTTCTGTATGATAATTTAAAAAATAAAATGGAAATCCCAGGGCTGTCAGTTTAAATTAGCTTAATTTCACAGACAAAATCCCATCCAAGGCCTTTTTCACTATTAACAATGAAATAATGATTCTTTTAGTAGCCTTTTTCATTCCCCATTATCCTTCACTAAGGAAGACATCCTTTATGTTAAAATATACAGTAAAATAAAAACAACAGTTGAAGGACATATGCCACAGTGCTTCTCGGTAATGAGATTTTAAGATCTTAAATTTATTTTCTTTATTTGCTAAATTTTCCATGATGAACTTGTAGAACTTTGATAATCAGTAAGAAAAACAAAGTAAAGAGCCTTTTAAGTCCAGGCGTAATAAAATTTTCTAATGGAAACTTTAGGGCTCCAAGTCTGCAAGCATGGAGAAGATAAGTAGCTAAGAGAAGTTAGAATTACAGAAAAGATCAGGTCTGTTGGTCTGTTGGTGGAACTGGTGAAGGTAAAAACAAAACTGGCAACATTTAGGAAGAGGAAGTTTGGCTCACCTGAGACTGTTTGAAAACATCCTTCCCAACTACATCCAGGTTTGAGGGGTCTTTGATGGAACTAACATATTCAGAAACAGCCTTGATCACCACATCACAGGGAGGAAGAACCAGCTGATGAGCTCGGACCTAGAAGAGGTAAGGGACACTGACATCAAAAATGGTAAAAAGGGGTGAGATACAGAAAATCACTAAGAAAATAGAGTGAGATACAGAATTCAAATCAGCAAATCCACTAAGAGGTAGGAAAAATCTTTTCTATAAAAAGTTTCACCCCTATTTCTCTTTACAGAACACTTGAAAAGATCAAAAAGTATAAAGAGATAAAATCATAAATCCTGTTAGAGAGAACAACTGTTTCATGACACTGACATTATTAATCAGTTTTCTTTCATAATATATTTTGGCTGCTTCTAATTGTTAGCTATTAAAGGTAATGTTGTAATGCATGAACCATACTTGGATTGTCGCAGCCTAGACAGGCCCATATTGTTTTGACAAGGTCACTTTATGGGTTGAGAGCCTTCAAGGAAGTGTTCCTATAAAGTCAGGATGCGATATTTCTGCTCACAAATAATTTAAGTATAATTTCAGGTGAGAAGAATAATTAAGTTTCTCCACCATGCCTGCATACACTAGCCTTTCTCATTAGATCCTGGCACTGAGATGTCCTTCTGATAGTGAAGTGTCCTTGCCCGGTCAAGGGTTAATGTTTAAAACAAAGAACATTTAATACCTTCCCCTCCTTTCCTTCCTTGCCTCGAAAAATCAGCATATAGTTCCTTAGATTATTTCTTCCAGAGATTAGCATAAAGATGTTTCTTTTATTAAGGTCTTAGTTTCGGACAATAGGTATTAAGACAGCAGCCTTGACCCTAGGCCTAGAGCAAAGGTTGAAGATTATATTCTGAAACTTACTGGAATTTAGATTATGTCTGGTACTTTACTGGAATTTACATCAGACAACAGACATTTTTTCAGAAGTTCCTTGATTCTTCTCAAAGTATGTAATTGATTATGCATCTGAATATCTGTAATCACCCTGCCATTGTCTGTAGTTAATTTTTCTTTAAAGTTATGCTTTAAAAACTCGGCTCTCAAAAAATAAAGTGGAATGGCCTGATCACACTCTCTGGTGCGTGCTGTCTCTCAC
Organism: Scalopus aquaticus; assembly: GCA_004024925.1. Lineage (NCBI taxonomy): Eukaryota > Metazoa > Chordata > Mammalia > Eulipotyphla > Talpidae > Scalopus > Scalopus aquaticus. The sequence goes on along the minus strand of PVIJ01004916.1, from coordinate 73,265 downwards.
TCCCCAGCCCCTTTCCGCCTCGCAACTCACCACCAACGCTTTTTCCACCCTCCCGGGGACCCAACCTTGGTCAGAGCCGGCCTCCGACACTTGGATCATGATTTGTAAGCTCAAAACAGGCAAAATAAAAGCGCTTGAGAAAATGAACTAGATATTAAGATGATACCAGGAAAGAAACCAGAAGAGAGTGATAGCCTTAATGCCAAGAAAAGGATATAGCATAAGGAAGAGAGAGTGAGTGACTAGATTAAATGTTGCTGATTGGTCAAGCAAGATCAAAACTGAGAGCTAGGTATTAGATTTATTAACCCAGAGGTCACTGGTGACCTTATCAAGAACAATTTCAGAAAAGTAAATTGAAGAAAGAACAGAGAAAGTGGATAGTAAACAACTCAAACACAGACAACTCTCTAGAAGAGTTTGATATAAAGGAATTAGATATATGGAGTAGTAGTTTGGGTGGAGGGAGTGAGGTCAAGAGAAGGTGTTTTTTTTTTAAGATGGGTACATATTTGTGTGTCTAATAGGAAATAGCTAATGAAGAGAAAAAAACTGATGATGTAGGAAAAAGAGCAGAGACTTGCTGAAATGATGCCCTCAAGTTAACAAGGATCATCCACACTTAAGAGGAGGCAAACAGAACATGTAGGCACACAGATGCTTGCAGGTGAGAAAATGAAGGGGTGGGAGCTATTAGAAATTCTTTTCTCCCTGCTTCAATTTTCTCAATGAAATAGGAAACCAGGTCATGAGCTGAGCCAAGAGAAAGGAGTATCAGAAGCTTGATGAGAGGGCTAAGGTATAAATTATCATCTAGGAAAATGAAAGAGTGATATGATATGATATGATATGATATAACATAATATATAATATATATAATTAATATAATAGAATATAATAAAACGATATATAATACAATCAACAACTTACACTACCACCTGAAATATTTGAGACTATCAGTCTTACCATAGCCTCAGTAGGAGTGAGAAGACCAATTTCTCAATACTTGCTAAACTGTTAGGTTAAAAATACCATACTGTTCATTTAATCTGTATGTCCAATCACTATTGTGGTTTAGTAGCCAGTCACACTATTGGTTACTGTATTTCCTCCTTTGTGATTTGTCTGCTTTTGTCTTTTGCTCATCATTTCATTAATTATTAGGGTATTAGTATTTTTCTTCATAAATTTATATAAATCCTTAAATATTAAGGGGATTGATCACAACTGTAGTTTTTCTGTCTGTAAGTATCAGAAATATTTTAAACCTGTTGGAAGATAATTATTCCACCCAAATGTCAATCAAACTCTGGTGTCTCCTTGGCATAGTTGCATACGCAGGAAATGGGGCACATTACCTTAAGTGATGCAAGGGGGTGTTCTGGTCCCAAGAGGCTCCAGTGAAAAGCAGCCAGGTCCTCATCTGGGAGAATGTGATTACCTATGAAGTACATTTGTCATTTATTGACAGTACAAATGTTTTCTCAGAACCTTCAGACCATGAAAGGGTTTTTGGGAGAGAAAATGGCCAAATAATTCACATAGTCTCCATTCTTAACCTAAAAACTACAGTAGGCTATGTATTAATTACTTACTGTATACCCCATGCATATCTCATCTTTTTAATTGCTATGCATTTAATTGCTATGCATATCTCATTTTACAGATAAAAAAGGAAACTGAAGTTCAGATAAGTTTGATGACTTAGCTTAAAGTGACAGTTAATAAGTGTTCACACCAGCATAAGAAGTAAAAGACTGTTCCCAAAGCCCATTCTATTATCTATCATCTAGTCATGCTGCCTTTTATGTCAGTCACCAATTATTAACTGCCTAATAAGTGCTGGGCATTTTATATATCCCATTTCATTTAACCTTATCAGTAACACCATGAGGTATCATTATTCCCATTTCAAAGATGAGGAAACTGGGAGGCATGACTTCAGTGACTTGCCCACAGTCTAGTTCCAAAACTTGTACTGACTTCATTAGATTATTCAATTTCAAATCCTTTAGGATTCAAGAGCAGGTCACCTGACACAGGGTATTAACCTTCATGCTATGAGTACTTGAAAAACCAATTCCAAACATAATCAACTGCAATTTACTTTGAAATACATCTTTAAAAGAGAGACTGAGGGCTGGATAGAAGAATGGATAAATGACATAGCAACTATAATAAAATGTTAACGGCATTGTTTCATGAAATGAGCACAGGGTTTTCACTGAAAAATTCTTTTATTTTTGCTATATATTTGGACATTTTCATAAAACAATATCAGCACAACAGAAACAAAAAGAAAAACATACCAATTTGTGTTCTTTATCTAAATGTAGACACTGGGGAAAAATACTAATGCTCTGAGTAGGGAACCAAAGTTGTACAGGGCCACGGAAATGTTTGGCCTAAGACAGTACTCTATATATAGTAGTTATGGAATGTAACAAAAGGAAAAGCTTTACAAAAATCAAAATAACTGTCTGAAACAGCCTGTATTAATTCATAAAACAAACATGCTGAGTTCCTAGTAAAAAGCCCAAAAGCCTCCTGGGTGCTCCCTAGCATAGTGTTTGGCATGTAGACTTCAAGAAGATAAATCCATTAATGATAGGCTAAATCACTCTCATGTTCATCTCTTAAAACTAATAGACAAAACTTTACCAATCACTGGCATTTGTTCTTTGGACTACCTACCGAGCAGTGCAGCAAATATGGGAAAGTTTATCCGTTTCAGACCCAGCTGCTTGGCCACCTCTTGCATAAGGAATTGGTTGGTAGTGAGGTTCTTTCCATTCCAGCTCAGCTTCAGTGCATGAGAACTGTAGTAAGAGGGGATATTGTAGAGAGCATACTCGGAGTCATGGGCAAGAAGGCCGTGGAAGCCATTTTCCCTGAAAAAAGCCACCACTTCCAAATGGTGGTCTTCAAGGCTCTGAAAGACCTAGGAGGAAACAAGAGAAAAAAAACATGTCAGGCAACGGAAGGTGACCTGTGTTTGGTTAGAAGTCAGGAAGCTTATTAACTAAATTTTACAGTGTGTTGAAAGTTAAGATTATACATGGCAGAACAGAATACTCTTTAAAAAAGATTCTCTTCCAGGCTAGAACATGATTATTCCTATAAACATAGTGTTATTCATGTGTTAAATCAAGTGTCCAGTTGGGTAGGCTGAAGAGTTATCAGGGTTTTCTACCTACCCCCTTGGTGATGAGCCTTTGTAGGCCTATGTGCACCTGCCTGATGGTGGTCGTGTGAAAAAGGCCTGGCATGGCTTACCATGACATGTGTGTGCGCAAGACAGAGATGCAGAGAACATGAGGAAGAAGAGTGCAGCAGCAGCGGCAGCAGCAAGACCCTGAGGAGGTGCCAGAGAGCCCAGAGAAAGGGAAGATTTGCTGTGGGCTGGGAGGCCTGCTAGCCTCCTGGCCCCCCAGCCACCCTACCTGCCTTGTACCTGGCTGCCTCGCAGTAAAGATGTAATAAAAAGCCTAAAAAGACACCGAGGGCTCCAGGACTCCTTCTTGACCATATGCATGAATCACAGGGAACCTACATTGGTAGCAGGCTGGCACTACACCAGTCTTTTTGACTCCTTTCATGAAACTGGCCTGAGGCTCTTCAAAAGTGGAATACTGAAATTAACATGGTATATATTAAGCTTTTATTTTATTTTTAAAATTTTTTTATTATTTTATTTGTGCATACAAGAACTGGGGTGCAGGCCAGAGGTGCAAGGCCAGGTTGGGTGTGTGAGAGGATTCACCAGAGACAGAGTGGGGAGCAGATCCACTGAAATACACTGCTGAGGGAAGCAGCGGGCCAGCAGGAGAGATCTGCTGTGCCATGTGGGTTAGTTCCCTAGCTGGGGCGAGAACTCATGCTGCAGTGGCTGGTGATAGCTTCATAGTGCTGAGACTTAACCCCTTGAGCCACCAGGAAGGCCCCTAAGGTTTATTTTAAACAAGAGACCTTAGAAAAATAAAGTTATTTTATAAAGCACCTTCTCCTTTTACATAACCTCATTGTGAGAATAGCCATGGCAAGGTAGATATGATGAAAAATTTAAATGTGGAAATTAGACACAGAAAGGTTAAATAACATGCAGCTAGACTCTGAATCTAAGTTCATCTAACCCTTTAAAAATAATCCTTGCAGGCCTCCCTGATAGCGTGGTGGTTAAGCGCTGCGCTCTGGAGCTGTCGGCAGTGGCGACACGAGTTTGATGCCCAGCCAGGGAGATTCCCACGTGGCGTGGCAGACCTGTCCTGCCTTGCCCGCTGCTCCCCTCAGTGGTGTATTTCTGTCCATCTGCCTGTGCTGTTCCCCAGTCTGTCTCTGGTGAATCTTCTCGCCGCCCCATGCCTCTGGCCTGTACCCCAGCTTGTATTCATAAATAAATAAATCTTAAAAAAAATAATCCCTGCTTTCTTTCTTAGCACCTTAGACTACAAGGCACTCAAATACAGCATTTCTAACACATAAAGGTCACAAACTTGATCCCACTTTAAAAGTACAAAAACTAAGACTGCTGCCAAAGTTGCACGATGAGGGGTAGACAAAATTCAAATCCAGAGTGACCTGACTCTGGAATGTACACTTTCCACTGTTACCAGGCTTCTTCCTGGAGAGCAGTGTTTTTATGTAATAGAGGTAGACCAGTAAGTGCCATTCCTATTCATGCCTCTGTACCTGCACTTAAAGCATATGGAAGTGATCTGGATACCAGTTCCACTACACTAAGGTCCTTGACTGTGGAGACTCTTACCTCTCTATTCCTCTTCCTACATAAGAACTGGAACAGAGAAATAATAATAATGGCTAAAAGATACTGAACATGTACTATGTGATAAGCAATGTTCTAAGTGACTTTTATGCATTAACTCATTTACTACTTAAAATAATCTTGCAGTCATAAATATTGTTATTATCCACATTACATTACTATTTCTAAGGTCACATGACTGGAAGGAATAAAGTCTGGATTTTGGTTCTAGAGCCTATGGAAATTTTGTTAGGCCCCACTAATCCGTTTTTTTTTTTTTTTCATTTAAGTTACAAAGGAATGGTAGTTTTCTGGAGTCTGACAGTGCTTTCCAACATCCTAAATCAGCATCGCATTGCATAATACCATCATGCACACATCATCCAGAGTTGATTGCATCATTTTCTGACAGTCGGCTGCTGAAGTAAGCAGTGCACTATAGAAAGCCATGTTTGATATTTAGTCAAAGGAACCAAAAATTGTTACTCTGTCCTGAAACAGTTATGCCTAGAATTATGATTAACGCCAAATGGGTCAGGGTAGGACAGCTTTATGTTGTTCCCTGGTGAGCTTCTTCCACTATACCTCTCATATGTTGCTGGTTAATAATCTCTCTTCCTTGAGCTAGGCATGGTGCTAAGTGTGATATGTTCTTTCATAACACTGGCAAGCAAATTTTTACAAAAGTCATGTTACTAAAATAAAATTAGTCATTTCCTATCAATTTGTATGTGCTCAACATTAATATGACAGTCAAATTCTAATTTGGGCTCTAGGTTTTTTGTAATCTGCAATAAATTGATGTTTACATCACGAAATGCATGCCAATAGTAATAGGCCTATGGTTAAAACCTGTAAAAAATCAAGTCATAGACTACTTATATTTCTTCACTTGTCTCTTGTACAACTGTTCAGGAATAGAATAGATGGAAGACGGTTTCCATTGTGCAAAAGCACAGACTTAAGACTCAGTTTCGAAGAGTCTAGAAATAATCTCCATTCTTGTGGGTCATGAGTGATTTCTAAGGCATTCATGAGACCCTCAATATCAGAACAGAATACCAGAGTACTTTCCTTTCTGAAGAAAGGCTCCAACTGCTGGTGGCACTTTCGATATCAAGTAATTGTGACATCTTCTAGAAGATTGCATTGCTGGAGTCTTGATCCTAGCAATTCTGCCTTGTTTTGGATAAGTCTAAATCACAAACCAGGTCATTTAGTTCTTGCTGTGTTAGTCTGTGTGGGGTTGATGGCGCACCACAGTGAAAATCTGGATCACTGCATGCTGATGGAAAAGGAGAACAGGTTGGCTCACCCTTGTCCTCATCAGATGAATCAAGAGAATATTCTGCTAGAGGTCCTGGAATAGGAATTCCCTCACCATGTGGAACTGGTCTCAGTGCAGACGGAATGTTTGGGTAGACTATTCTCGACTTCTTTGGCTTCGTTATTCCACCGAAAAGAGGAACCAAGCAGAAGTAAGTCTTTTATGTGGCTGCTTGGCTTTCTCCACACCATGGGGGCTGAAAACGGCACTGACGGTCTTTTGCCATTGAACCACTGTGAAAGCTGTGTTGTACATGTAGCACTGCATATATGCGGGGCCCAAGGCTTATCTTGGTCACCAACCTTGCATCCGAAGTCAAGATGATAAGCCTTCTTCACCTGAGAAGTGATACTTTTCTTCTGGTTGGCAAATGTCACTTCCCCACAAATAGAGCAGAAATTGTCCACGCTATTAACACACTTTCAAGGTATTACTGTTCTGTATTGTGCCTAAATGGATAAAATAATAACAGTTCTATGGAACAGTAGCTTAAACTGTCTTGCACAGTCTGAAATCTTTTCAATGCTCAACCTTTCCGACATGGCTTTCTATAGTGCACTGCTTACTTCAGCAGCCGACTGTCAGTAGGATTGCATTGCATCAGAAAATGATGCAATCAACTCTGGATGATGTGTGCATGATGGTATTATGCAATGCGATGCAATATTACATCATTCTAGGATGATTTAGGATGTTGTTGCAGTCCTACTGGATAAATTTACACGGTAAAACATATAAAATGAATTATATGAAGTATCTTCAAAATGAGAGCTAATAAAAAAATTTCCAGGGTTATATTCACGTTCAGTACACTAAGATACTACAGCTTAGGGCCTTTTTAAGCAGTAGTTATCTCACTGTTGACCAGTGTAATCATAAACTGACCAGTGGGGGCACTGTAAGTTTTGTTTTACAGTTGAGGTAATGAGGCTCAGAAAAGTGATACACCATGTTCAGGGCCATACAGCTGGGCAACAGAAACCTGGGTAAGACAAACACCGAACTCCATGGGGTTTCTACTAATATATATTACCTTTAGCTGATCTGAAGCTGATTATGCCACCATCCAAATGATTTCACTCCAGAAAGTGAAGGACAAATGATTTTTAATGAATCTGGTGACTCTTGTATCACAAGGGATATAAATCACAAGCTGGAGAGATTTTCCCAACTATACACCCTGAGATCTGCAGAAACAGCCATAGTTTTAAAAATAATATATATTGGCAAGGATGTGGAGAAACTGGATTTCTCTGAACATTGCTGGAAGGAATGTAAAATGCTGCAGCCACTTTGGGAAACAGTCTGGGAAGTCCTCAAATGGTTACACACAGACTTAGTCTACGATGCAGCAATTCCATTCCTAGGTGTATACTCAAGATAATTGAAAACATATTTTTACCCAAAAACTTACACATGAATATTCACAACAGTTTTATTCCTAAGTCAACGTGGACACAAACCAAATGTCCATCAACTAATGATTGTGTAAATTAGGTGCTTTGGTGGTGGGAGAGTGACCACACCTAAGGGGAGAAATCCTGCATGTCAAAATATTAACCGGGATATAAAACAACAGTACTTAATTAAAATAAACAAGTAAAAACAAAAAAAAACAACCAAATGTGGTATGTCCATAAAAGGGAGTATTATTCAGCCATAAAAAATAATGAAATACTGATTCCTGTACATGAATGAATTTTGAAAACATAAAGTGGAAAGATGTCAGACACAAAAGGCCACATATTTTGATTCCTTTATATGAAATATCATTAAAAGCAAATCCTCACATTGCTGTGAAGTAGAGCTACAGACCTTACTCATCTTGTAAATTTAAAAACTATACCCACTATACTCTCCCTTTCTCCTTCCTCCCAGATGCGGTCAACTGCCATTCTTTAGAAACTTTGTTTCTATGAATTTCACTACTTTAGATACCTCATATATAAGTATAATCATATCGTATTTGTCTTTTTGTTACTGGCTTATTTCACGTTAACATAGATGAGCCTCAAGGCTCATCCGTACAGTAGCATGGGACAGGATTTCCTGCTTAAAGCTGAATACTCTAGTGTATGTATATACTATATTTTCTTTATTCAGCTGTTCATGAACATTTGGGTTGCTTCTACTTCAAAGTTGTTTTGAATAGTGCTGTTATGAACAAACATGTATGTGTAAATATCCCTTCAAGATCCTGCATTCAGTCCTCTTGGATAAATAACCAGAAGTTGAATACTACATCATATGATAGGTCAGGTTTTTAATGTTTAAGGAATCTCTAAACAATTTTCCATAGAGACTATAACATTTTATATTCAGACAACAGTGCACAATGGTTACAATTTCTCTAATACCTCACATTTGTTCTTCTTTCTTTTAAAAGAGATCTTAACAGTTATATTCACCCTAACAGTTGTGAACTAAAAGCTCACTGTGGTTTTCATTTGCATTTTTTGATGCTTAGTGATGTTTAGCACCTTGCCATATAATTTGTGGTCATTAATAGCATACTTTAAAGCAAACTTCATAGATCAAATCACCTATAAATACTTCATTGCTTATCTTTGATAGAGTTTTAAAATAACAGATGAAATATTATTATACTAGTCAATAGTGAGATCGTTACTGACTTTAAAAGGCCTTAATCTGTAGTATCTTGGTGTGCTGTACATGAATATACCCCTGAACATTTTTTATTAGCTCTCGTTTTGAAGATATTTCATATAATTCATTTTACATGTTTCACCATGTAAATTTATCCAGTAGGACTGCAACAACATCTTAAATCAGCCTAGAATGATGTAATATTGCATCGCATTGCATAATACCATCATGCACACATCATCCAGAGTTGATTGCATCATTTTCTGATGCAATGCAATCCTACCGACAGGCGGCTGCTGAAATAAGCTGACGTCAGCAGTGCACTATAGAAAGCCATGTCGGAAAGGTTGAGCATTGAAAAGATTTCAGACTTTGTGCAAGACAGTTTAAGCTACTGTTATATAGAACTGTTATTATTTCATCCATTTAGGCACAATACAGAACAGTAATACCTTGAAAGTGTGTTAATAGTGTGGACAATTTCTGCTCTATTTGTGGGAAAGTGACATTTGCCAACCAGAAGAAAAGTCTCACTTCTCAAGTGAAGAAAGCTTATCATCTTGACTTTGGACGCAAAGTTGGTAACCAAGACAAGCCTTGGGCCCCACATATATGCTGTGCTACATGTACAACACAGCTTTCACAATGGTTCAATGGCAAAAGACCATCAATGCCGTTTTCAGCCCCCATGGTGTGGAGAGAGCCAAGCAACCACATAAAAGACTTACTTCTGCTTGGTTCCTCCTCTTTCCAGCAGAATAACGAAGCCAAAGAAGTCGAGAATAGTCTACCCAAACATTCCGTCTGCACTGAGACCAGTTCCACATGGTGAGGGAATTCCTATTCCAGAACCTCCAGCAGAATATTCTCTTGATTAATCTGATGAGGACAAGGGTGAGCCAACCTGTTTTTCTCCTTTTCCATCAACATGCAGTGATCCAGATTTTCACTGTAGTGCACCATCAACCCCACACAGACTAACACAGGAGGAACTAAATGACCTGATTTCGTGATTTGGACTTATCCAAGAACAAGGCAGAATTGCTAGGATCAAGACTCCAACAATGGAATCTTCTAGAAGAAGATGTCACAATTACTTGATATCAAAAGTGCCACCAGCAGTTGGAGCCTTTCTTCAGAAAGGAAAGTACTCTGGTATTCTGTTCTGATATTGAAGGCCTCATGGATGCCTTAGAAATCACTCATGACCCACAAGAATGGAGACTATTTCTGGAGTCTTCGAAACTGAGTCTTAAGTCTGTGCTTTTGCGCAATGGAAACCGTCTTCCATCTATTTAGTCCTGAACAGTTGTACAAGAGACAAGTGAAGAAATCTGAGAAGCAGTCTATGACTTGATTTTTTACAGGTATTAACCTTAGGCCTATTACTATTGGCATGCATTTCGTGATGTAAACATCAATTTATTGCAGATTACGAAAAAAACCCTAGAGCCAAAATTAGAATTTCACTGTCATAGTCATGTTGAGCACATACAAATTGATGGGAAATGACTAATTTTCTTTCAGTAACATGACTTGTAAAAATTTGTTGACCAGTGTTATTATAGCCAACAAAATTAAGTTTCTTAATGTCATAATATCCAGTCCAATTCTATTTTTTTGTGATAATTCTCTATTATATATTATTTTTTAAATTTTATAGGATTTATTTATATATATTTTACATCATTGTTCATTTTTGTACATTTGCTTTCTTCTCTCAGGGGAGTCCCCATAAAATTCCCACCACCAATTCATCTGTGAACCATTACCATATTCCTTTGTCCTCTTCCTGCGCATTTTGATCCCTCTCCTGACTCCTCCCCTGCAGAATGTCTCTGATTTACAGTTGCCTGTTATTTTTTTTGTTTATTATTATTATTTTTCCTCAGATCCCTTATTTGGTTCTGTTTTCCGACACTGCTTCAAAAATGTCTTTTGATGGTTGGTTTGTTGAAATCAGGACCCAAATAGGGTCTACATGCTAAATTTGGTTGATATGGCTCCTACGTATCTTAGTTTATAGCAGCTGCCTTCCCCTTTATTTAAAATGTCACACCTCATTTTCTGAATTACAAAAGTAATATGGATTAATCAACAAATGGTGTTTGAATAACTGGAAATTTATTTGAGAAAAATAAAGATGGATCCATACCTCACACTTTAACTGGGATAAACACAAAGTTAGTAGAAGATACCATGGGCTAAATTCTTTTTAATGATCTCAAGAGTGTGGAAAGTTTAAGAGAAAATCTAGGACAGTAAAGAGAAAGATCAATCCTCTTGAATATAGAAAATTAAAACATTTCTGCTTGGGAAAAGTCGATGTAAATAAACTCAAAAGACAAAGGGCCAACAGCAAAAAAAAAAAAATTGCTACTCACAGTGCAGAGGGTTAATTTCTTTTAACAAAGAAGGAAAGACAATGTCTAACAATTCAAGAGAAAATTTCACCAAAAAAGGAAATACAAGTAGATCTTAGGAACATAAAAAGATGAACAAACTCACTTCTGATAAGAAAAGTAAAAATTTAAAAAATACTGAAACATGGTATTTTACCTGTAAGATGAGCAAATAATTGTATTGTTGAGGGAAACAGGCACTTACAAATGTTGTAGGTAGAGTTGTATCTGGTATAATCTCTAGGGAGAGAAATGTGGCAAGATATTTCAAAATTCCAAATGCACCTTTTAACCCAATAAATTTGTTTCAAGGGATTTATTTTTTATATATGTGAAGCACATGGAACAACAATGCAAGTGTATAATCATAAGCAACTACACTACAAATGTACCAAGTATTCACTGTAACATTATTTGTAATAGTTGAAGACTGTAAACAACCTAATTGCCCATCAATAAGGGACTAGTTAAATAAATTATTACATGTACACAATGCAAAAGTGTGGGAACTATAAAAATTAAGGACAAAACTCAATGTACCCACATGGAAAAATTACCAAGATATATTAGATGATAAAAGTAAGGTACAGAACACTAAAGATATAGCACTTGTACAGTATGCTACCATTTATGTTTTAAAGATTTATATTTTTTTAATTTATACATACAAGCTGGGGTACAGGCCAGAGGCGTGGGGTGGCGAGAAGGTTCACCAGAGACAGAGCGGGGAGCAGAACAGGCAGATCAGAAATACACTGCTGAGGGGAGCAGCGGGCAAGGCAGGAGAGGTCTGCTGCGCCATGTGGGATTCTCTCTGGCTGGGCGTCGAACTCGCGTCACCGCTGCCGACAGCTCCACAGCGCAGCGCCCAACCGCTGCGCCACTGGGGAGGCCCCCATTTATGTTTTAAAAGGTATACTTACATGTGTCTGTTTTATATATGTATGTATGTGCGTGCATTTATATGCATAAAATCTCTGGAAAGATATATAACAAATTGCTACTTCTAGTTACTTCCAGGGAAGAGAACCTAGCTTCTACTAATAGGGGTGGAAGGGAGATTTTTATTTTATCATATATGCTTTTGTGCCTTTTTTAAAAGATAAATTACACCCAAATATGATCAGAACATACCAGAGTGAAAAAACTAATCAAACAATACAGGATGGAGTTCAGTGAAAAGTAAAATCCTTTTATCACTATTCCCTAGAGGTAACTGTTATTCTAAGTCTCTCCCCTGAAGAGTTTGATTCTACATGTCTAGGGTTAGACTGGGAACGTATTTTTTAAAACCACTTTATTAAAGTATGATTGACATGCAAAAATCTGTACATAATTAATGTATCCAACTCGATGAGTTTAGAAATAAGTATCATCACCACAATCTGTCATAACTTAACTATCACCTCCAAAAATTGCCTCCCATCCTTTTTTGTGATAAGAAAACTCAACATAAGATCTACCCTCTCAGCAAAACTTTAAGTATACAATAGTTTTGTTAACTATAGGCACTATGCAGTGCAGATTTCTAGGACTTCCTCATCTTATATAAACAAAACTTTGTACCCTTTATCTCTCACCCTTATTTCCCCCTTTCCCCAGCTTCTGACAACCACCATTGTACTCTCTGCATCTATGAGTTTGACAATTTTTGATTCCTCATATAAGTGGTATCAAGTATTTGTCCTTCTGTATCTGCCTTATTTCACTTAGCATAACATCCACCAGTTTTATTCAGGTTGTCCCAAGTGGCAGAATTTCTTTTTTTTAAAGACCAAATAATATTCTATTGTATGTATGTGTGTATGTATGTATATACATATATATAGACACACACACACATTTAGTTTTAAGATCTCATGCTCTACTGACTGAGTTAACCAGGTGCTTAGTTTTACGTACTGTAGTGCCAGCCTGGCTCCAGGGAAGGCTGCCTATGATTCAGGCAGACAGGTAAAGGATGAGTCCTGGAGTCTTCGGTGGTTTTGGCAGGCTTTTAAATATCTTACTGAAGTGAGGCAACCACTGGGGTCTGGGGGTCCAGGAGGCTAGCAGGCCTCCTAGCCCCTGGCAAATCTTCACCTTCTTGGGGCTCTCCGGTGGCAACTCGGGGTCTTGCTGGTGCACTTCTGCCATGTGCTCTCACTGCTGCAGCCATGCTCTTTGCCGTGCTCTTGCGTTGCTGCCATGCGCACGCACATGCCACTCCACGCCTTGCTACACCATACCACGCTTCGCCACGTCCTTCTTCAGGTGCCTGCCATCAGGCACACATGTAGGCCTGCATAGGTCCATCACTGAAGCGGGGGGGGGGGAACCCTAACAACGCTCCTACCTACCCTATAGTCCAACCCCTCAGGGTTTTTCACCAGACAATCTAAACATAAGTTTACCTTGGCAAATATAAATACTGCAGCCATAACCCACACAAATAACAATGCAACTGAATATAACAATACAACAAAATTAAACAATGAAATAAAACAGAATGCAAGTAAGCCCAGCAGGGCACCAACCTATGGGTAAAAGACAAGATAACACTGGTCAACAAATTTTTACAAAAGTCACTTTACTGAAATAAAATTAGTCATTTCCTATCAATCTGTATGTGCTCAACACAAACATGACAATCAAATTCTAATTTTGGCTCTAATTTTTTTTTTTGTAATCTGCAATAAATTGATGTTTACATCACAAAATGCATGCCAATACTAATAGGCCTACAGTTAATACCTGTAAAAAATCAAGTCATAGACTACTTCGATTTCTTCGCTTGTCTCTTGCACAGCTGTTCAGAAGCATCTCTGGGGAATGTCCAGCAGTAGTCAGCCAGCATTGTAGTGGACCATTTTTCCTGGTATCTTTGTTCCATTGATGCAATATTTTTAAAAAAGATTTATTTATTTATACATACAAGCTGGGGTACAGGCCAGAGGCGTGCGGTGGGGAGAGGGTTCACCAGAGAGAGTGGGGAGCAGAACAGGCAGATCAAAAATACACTGCTGAGGGAGGCAGCGGGCGAGGCAAGAGAGGTCTGCCGCACCATGTGGGACTCTCCCCAGCTGGGCTGGACGTTGAACTCGCATGGCGGGCTACCGACAGCTCCACGGTGCAGCGCTCAACTGCTGCACCACCAGGGAGGCCCGATGTGATATTTTAATGAAAGTGTTCGCCATATTCATCAATAACTGTAAAAGTTTTCAGGGAAGAAATCCAGATGGGAATGAAGGAAGTGGATCTTTAGAGACATGTTGCAGCCAAGTTTCTGATACTGCATCAGCATGTCTTCTACTAGTTCCTTGTAGTTTTCTGCCCTAACATTCCCAAGAAAATTGGTAGACACTAGGCGAAAAGCATTCCATGCTTGTTTCGCATCACCCTGCAGCAAGTTGTTGAACTGTCGTCTTTGAAGAGCTCTCGAATCTGAGGACCCACAAAAACTCTCTTTTAATCTTTGCTTTGCTGATTCAAGGAAATTATTCATGCAGGTATCGGAAAGCTGTCAAGGTCTGGTCCAGAGCTTTCATGAAAGTGTTCATCAAACCTAGTTTGATGTGAAGGGGTGGTAGCAGGATTTTGTGAGCTTCGACCAGAGCTGGGTGCTGGATAGTCTTCTCTCCAACTGCTACCTTTTGTCTGCGAGTCCATTCCTTCTGCAAGTAGTGCAATTCACTTGCTCGGCTATCCCACTCACATAAGAAACGCATGTATTTTTTATATCCCACCTGCAGTCCCATTAAAAGGGCAACTAGCTTCAAATCACCAGACATGCCAGCTGTACTTGTTATACTCGATGGAATTTAGTAGCTGCTTTAAGTACCAGAGTACTTTCCTTTCTGAAGAAAGGCTCCAACTGCTGGTGGCGCTTTTGATATCAAGTAATTATATCTTCTAGAAGATTCCATTGTTGGAGTCTTGATCCTAGCAATTCTGCCTTGTTTTGGATAAGTCCAAATCACGAACTAGGTCATTTAGTTCTTCCTGTGTTAGTCTGCATGGGGTTGATGATGCACCGCAGTGAAAATATGGATCACTGCATGCTGATGGAAAAGGAGAAAAGGTCGGCTCACCGTTGTCCTCATCAGATGAATCAAGAGAATATTCTGCTGGAGGTTCTGGAATAGGAAGTCCCTCACCATGTGGAACTGGTCTCAATGCAGACAGATTGTTTGGGTAGACTATTCTCGACTTCTTTGGCTTCATTATTCTGCCAGAAAGAGGAGGAACCATGCAGAAGTAAGTCTTTTATGTGGTTGCTTGGCTCTCTCCACACCATGGGGACTGCAAATGGCATTGATGGTCTTCTGTCATTGAACCACTGTGAAAGCTGTGTTATACATGTAGCACAGCATATATGTGGAGCCCAAGGCTTGTCTTGGTCACCAACCTTGCATCCGAAGTCAATATGATAAGCTTTCTTCACTTGAGAAGTAGGACTTTTCTTCTGGTTGGCAAATGTCACTTTCCCACAAACAGAGCAGAAATTGTCCACGCTATTAACGCACTTTCAAAGCATTACTGTTCTGTATTGTGCCTAAATGGATAAAATAATAACAGTTCTATGGAACAGTAGCTTAAACTGTCTCACACAAAGTGTTAAATCTTTTCAATGCTCAACCTTTCCGACAGGGCTTTCTATAGTGCACTGCTGACGTCAGCTTACTTCAGCAGCCGCCTGGCAGTAGGATTGCATTGCATCAGAAAATAATACAATCAACTCTCGATGATGTGTGCATGATGGTATTATGCAATGTGATGCAGTATTACATCATTCTAGGCTGATTTAGGATATCGTTGCAGTCCTACTGGATAAATTTACACGGTGAAACATATAAAATGAATTATATGAAATATCTTCAAAACGAGAGCTAATAAAAAATGTTCAGGGTTATATTCATGTTCAGCACAGCAAGATACTACAGATTAGGGCCTTTTTAAGTCAGTAACAATCTCACTGTTGACCAGTGCAACCATAGCCTTTCAAGACAACATTGATAAAGTGGCCTTTCCTCTCAGCTGTAGGAATTTCAATTATCTTCATACACATTTATAGTCTTTGTCAAACACTGCAGTCAAGCAAGTGGTAGAATACTGATCCAGTGCTCCGTAAAAGCTATAAAAGTGCTAATTTTAATTTGTGAATACTGTACTTTAGTACCCTTCATTACTCTTAAGCTGCTAGGAGGCAGCCATTTTCATAGGTGAACCTGCCTATAATATTTAAGAACCAAAGGATAACTTAGATTTCTTTTAATCTATTGTGGTACGTTCGGGGGCTGGAGACTCTATTTACAGAATAACTTTTGTCATCAGTGGTTACAGCAGGAACTTTGGTATCCAAAGAACCTATGCTCAAATTCAAGTTATGCGTTGTCACTTTATTTCTTCATCTATAAGATGGAGATTTTGCTAATTCCTGATTGTAAAATTTAGAAAATATTTATATAAAATATCTGACACACAAGCTCTAAAAAAGTTGGTTATAAAATAAAGCATAACTGGATTATTCTACAGATGTGAATGAAGTCTATGGTACAGACTACTGCCAACAGTTCCTCAGAAATCATTTGAGACAAGTATATACCAAACAAATATTCAAGATTGAAGTCCGAAGCCCTGATGATAGAGATCCTTAAGAAATAAAGAAGAGTCCAAGGAAGTTTTTGGGTTAACTCTCAGATAGATGGGAACTGCAGAAAGCACAATGGTGAAAAATTGCTAAAAGTCCTTGAGCCAGGGGCTGCAAATGCTTACAGGGGTTGGAGAGCAAACAATGAATGAAGAGGACAGTGAGTTCAGAAAAATCAACAAAACTGCTCATGGTGTTAACAATATAAACATGCCAAGATATTGGAATTTGTATTTTGAATTAAAAATTAAAAATAGAACGTAAAATTTTGATGAGTACATTTTTTTGTGCATGTGATTTATACTTTTTATATTTAGAGTAACCGTTCCGAAGATACTTGTTAGAATTCTAGTGTTTCATCACGCTTCATTTTCACCAGTACCTTCATTTTCACTAGTAATTCAGTATCACCACTGTAGCTCTTCTTTCACACCATGAACATGGAAAAAGGTTAATGATCAATATTAGTTCATTAGTTTATTGTCATAAGATGTCAGAAAACCTTTCCTGGAATTCACTAGACAACTCTACAATTTGGACAATGTAATTAAGGCTATCACTTTCATTTCGTGGAAAACAGATTCAGCAAAGGAGTCATTTTATCTCCTGCCAAATGAGTTTCCCAAAGGAATAATTTTGCTAGGAACAAATACAACCATACATTTATGAAGGAATTCCTAAACCACCTTCCTTCTATTCAAAGTGTCCAGAATTTTAATGTCAACCAAACAGGTCAATTTTATTTCAATCTTTGCTGGTGCACTTAACACCCTTTGGATGCCAAATGATAATTTTTTGCCCCAGTAGCTTCAAGTGCCATGCCTAAACCAAGCCAATCTTCAAATAATAGGACAGATTTCCATTAACTTGCAGCTAATAATTCAAGAAGCAAAGTATTTAACAGCATTTGGTGCAAACCACCAATGTTAATCACTAATTTCTTTCTTTTTTAATCTTGAACACTTTTGCACAAAAACTGAATTCTGAGGTGAGATATAATGAACAGTTTTAAGTCCTCATAAAGAGTTTCTACTTCAGGGCCTCCCTGGTGGCACAGCGGTTAGGTGCTGCGCTGTGGAGCTGTCGGCAGCAGCGGCAATGCGAGTTCGATGCCCAGCTGGGGAGAATCCCACATGGTGCGGCGGACCACTTCTGTCTTGCCCGCTGCTCCCCTCAGTAGTGTGTTTCTGATCTGCCTGTTCTGCTCCCCACTCTGTCTCTGGTGAACCCTCTCTCTGCCCCACACCTCTGGCCTGCACCCCAGCTTGTATGTATAAATAAAGAAATATTAAAAAAAAGTTTCTACTTCAAGTTGAAGTTTCTTAAGTCCAACAGTAACGCTATTGCAGAAATATCATCTGTAGTTATTAAATTCACTAATTTTGACCAATCTACAGTAAAAAATTTCAAGATTTTTCTCATCACAAAAAATGCAGGTATTTCTGATATACCTGCCACAAGCTCCAAGTGCAAAAGAGTTAGAGCACATCAAAATTCTTAATAAAGGAATTATAACACGGTACAATGGTTCTCAAGCTTGAGTGTATAAGAATAAGTTGGAGGCTTGTTAAAACAGACTGACAAGCACCATCTCATTTCTAATTCTGTAGGTGTAGTCTAGAACCTAAGAATTTGTCTAACAAGTTCCCAGGGACCAGTATTATCAGGTAGGCACATGGCTGAATGTCTAAGTTCTATGGGTAGTGTTTATATCTACTGTAACCAGGGACAAACTAAAACTTTACAAATAACTTATCTTCTGAACTCAATTTGTTCTCAAAATGTTCAGTTACCAATCTTTAATACCCTGAGCTACATTATTTCCTACCTCTGCAAATGATCGTTTATGATACAATGTCTGTGCCACTCAACACTTTTTCTTAAACCATTACTGATGAAAGGCTTTCAAAGCCTGGCAATTTTTTTATTTAATGCAAAATTACATCTCATAGCATTATCATTTATTCTATCTGTATTCAAAAATACAGCCTACTGAAATTCCAAGTCCCTTTCAAAGTTCATTTTGTTTCAGCACTCACCATCATTGTATACTGGTTATATTTCTTAAAATGGATTATTTTATAATGGTTTCTTAAATTGCAGTACTTCAACAGACACATTTTATTTAGATCTAGAAGAATAAGCTCTCTCAGATTTCCCATTAAATATGTTATCTTTATGTATAATCTTTTTTTCACTTTTCTTAAATGTGGGTATATTTCATGTTCATCAAAACTATTATAAACAATCAAAAAACATCAACTAATGGTGCTTTAGTTATCTATTTCTGTGCAACAAATTACCCCCAAAACTTAGTGGCTTAAAAAAAAAAACATTATCTCATAGTATCTGTGGGTGTGGCTTAACTGGGTCCTCTGGCTCAGGGTCTCTCACAGGCTGCAATCAGGGTGTATGCTGGGGCTGCAGTCATCTCAAGGCTTGACTGGGGAAGGATCCACTTCCAAGCTCACTCATGTGGCTGTTGGCAGGGTTCAGTTCCTTGCAGGATGTTGGACTGAGGGCCTCAGTTCCTCACTGGCTGTTGGTCGGAGGGTGCCCTCAGTTTCCTGGCCTTGTGGGTCTCTCCATAGGGCAGCTCACAAAATGGCAGCTTGCTTCATCAAAGTGATCAAGCAAGAAAAGCCAGAGAGAGAGAGAGAGAGAAAGAGAGTGCAAACAAGATGCAAGTTGCAGTTTTTATGACCTAATCTTGGAAGTGACATCTCTTTTGTGGTAGTTTTTTCATTAGAAGCAATTCACTAGGTCCAGCCCACACAAAGGAGTGGAGGGAGAATATACAAAAATGTGAGTACCAGAAGTTGGGAATCATAAATAGCCATTATAGACGATGTCTATCATGAAATACAAGTGGCACCCGGTCACTGTGTTAGGGAGACACCATGAAGTGGTAGAGATTCCAATAAATGAAGACCACATGGCTCACCAAAAGGGGCAACTAGCATTGCCAGAGGATCTGATATTTCAAGAGTGGTTGGAAAGTCAAACTTCTGGGTAACATTTCACAACTTAAAAAAATTTGACAGGAAATCTCTTTATTAAAAAAGAAATGTGTTTATACAATGCAAGTTAAATGATAGAGGGAAATAAAAATTATCCAAGTAGATGATGACTTAATATTCAGTCCTAATTATTTGATTTCAGATTCTAATATACACTACTGATCAATGAAGTTCTTTTAAAAAAGTATGGTCTTATGGGCTGCCAGTTTGCCATAACTTTTATAATTTCCTACATGGGACAGATGAAAGGGCAAAGGTTTTGCTGTCTGGTATGCAAATCCTGGCCCTGCCACTTCTGCTTACTATGTTCTTAGGATTATGACAAGGTCCCAGAAAAATGATTGCCAGGGCTCATACTGCAAGTATTTTCTTATTTGTCTCTCCCCACTAATCTATGAGTTCCTAGAGAGCTAAAGTAGCCCCTTCACTTCAACACTCCTTTATCTCACATCCCTGCTTCATTTTTCTCCCACAGCACTTATGAGATCACCTAAAATACTATATGGTCTTTTTATCTTGTTTATTATCTGTCTGTCCCACCAGTAAATAAACTTCATGAGGTCAGAAATCTTTGCTTTGTTCACTGCTGAATATTCACAATCTTGAACTGAGCACGGTGCACATTAGGAGCCTAGTAAATATCTGTTGAGTTGATTTCATTGTTCATAGTACTCAGTACAGGGTCTGGTATTGAGTAGACATTCAAAAAAAACACATTAATTGAACTGAAAAACATTCATGCCTGATAAGAAAAAAAGGGTGAAATGAGGCCAGAGAAAGGTAAGCAGATTATGAAGGACCCTGCATGCAATGCCACGCCATGTTTAGCTTCAAGTATGAGAGTGAGATAATCAATGTCCAATCTACTGGGCACACAAGATATTCAAGTCAAAGTGATAGTATCTGCCATTTATACAGCATTTACTATGAGCCATATGATGTTCTAAGACCTTTACTTATATTCAATTATGTAATGTCCACAAAAGTTGGGAATGTAGGTATTATTACTATCTTCATCTTCCAGATGAGGAAACTGAGGCACAAAGAGGTCAATTCACCCAAGTTTATATAACTGGTAGGTGGAACAAGGATTTAAACACAGCTCCAAGCTTCGTACTCTTAGCCATTATACTACACAAACTAAATATAAGAAAATGTATTCTAGGAACATTCTTAAAATGCAACTGTTTCGAGATAAGTTGAAGATGAAGGATTTTGGTATGAAATATACTTAGGTTCATATCCTGGCACAACCACTTTCTAGCAGTGCAATCTTGAGCCAATGACTATGCTGAATTTGTTCTTATTCTAGTTATTAAAAATGGAGAGTAATACACACCCTGAAGGTTATGAGAATTTAATGACATAATGAACCTATGTAAGGTACCCAGCCCATGTGGTAGCTGCTATTACTTACCACTGTGGGGGAAGTATCCATTATTGCATTGCTAAGCAGTTACAAAATTCACTTAACAGAGTTTGACAATTCCATTTGGAATCTGAGTTGACTTACATGGAATTAACATTATAAAACACTGGTTGTAAATTATTCTTTATCTGACCTTTAGCCCTCTACAGAAAACAATAGCCAACAAATTTTTACAAAAGTCATGTTACTGAAATAGTCATTTCCTATCAATTTGTATGTGCTCAACACGAATACGACAGTCAAATTCTAGTTTTGGCTCAAGTTTTTTTTTTTTTTGTAATCTGCAATAAATTGATGTTTACATCATGAAATGCATGCCAATAGTAATAGGCCTGTGGTTAATACCTGTAAAAAATCAAGTCATAGACTACTCAGATTTCTTCGCTTGTCTCTTGTACAGCCGTTGAGGAATAGAATAGATGGAAGGTGGTTTCCATTGAGCAAAAGCACAGCCTTAAGACTCAGTTTCAAAGAGTCTAGAAATAGTCTCCATTCTTGTGGGTCATGAGTGATTTCTAAGGCATTCATGAGGCCCTCATTATCGGAACAGAATACCAGAGTACTTTCCTTTCTGAAGAAAGGCTCCAACTGCTGGTGGCACTTTCGATATCAAGTAATTGTGACCATCTTCTAGAAGATTCCATTGTTGGAGTCTTGATCCTAGCAATTCTGCCTTGTTTTGGATAAGTCCAAATCACGAACCAGGTCATTTAGTTCTTGCTGTGTTAGTCTGTGTGGGGTTGATGATGCACCACAATGAAAATCTGGAACACTGCATGCTGATGGAACAGGAGAAAAACAGGTTGGCTCACCCTTGTCATCATCAGATGAATCAAGAGAATATTCTGCTGGAGGTTCTGGAATAGGAAGTCCCTCACCATGTGGAACTGGTCTCAACACAGATGGAATGTTTGGGTAAACTATTCTCGACTTCTTTTGCATCGCTATTCCACCAGAAAGAGGAGGAACCAAGCATAAGTAACAGTCTTTTATGTGGTTGCTTGGCACTCTCCACACCATGGGGACTGCAAACAGCATTGATGGTCTTTTGCTATTGAACCACTGTGAAAGCTGTGTTGTACACATAGCACAGCATATATGCGGGGCCCAAGGCTTGTCTTGATCACCAACCTTGCATCCAAAGTCAAGTTGATAAGCCTTCTTCACTTGAGAAGTGATACTTTTCTTCTGGTTGGCAAATGTCACTTCCCCACAAGCAGATCAGAAACTGTCCACGCTATTAACGCACTTTCGAGGCATTAGTGTTCTGCATTGTGCCTAAATGGATAAAATAATAACAGTTCTATGGAACAGTAGCTTAAACTGTCTTGCACAAAGTCTGAAATCTTTTCAATGCTCAACCTTTCTGACAGGGCATTCTATAGTGCACTGCTGACGTCCGCTTACTTCAGCAGCTGCCTGGCAGCAGGGTTGCATTGCATCAGAAAATTATACAATCAACTCTCGATGCTGTGTGCATGATGGTATTATGCAATGTGATGCAGTATTACATCATTCTAGGCTGATTTAGGATATTGTTGCAGCCCTACTGGATAAATTTACAGTGAAACATATAAAATGAATTACATGAAATATTTTCAAAACGAGAGCTAATAAAAAATGTTCAGGGTTATATTCATGTCCAGTACACCAAGATACTACAGATTAGGGCCTTTTTAAGTCAGTAACGATCTCGCTGTTGACCAGTGTAATCAGTTGTATAGCAAATTCTTGTCTTCTTGGAACTCAAGAGAATTACATACAAGGTTCTAGCTATAATACAAAGTGCTGAGGATGTAATTAATGCACAACATAAGTAAAAAAGGAGAGTGAGAACATGATATGCAAATACCATGAGAGAGGAAGAAATATGAGAGGTAAGCATAAAGCATGCTGGTAGAGAAGCACAAGGGAAGGCAGACTGGGAAAGAGTTCATAGTGGTAACTTTTAAGCAAGAATAAGTAAGAATTTGCTAGGAGAGTGAATTTGCTGTCCAACAGAAGAAAATCAAGATGTGAAAAGACAGTTATGCCTAGGAAACTAAAAATGTTTAGAATAGTTAAGACACTTCAATGGTTGGAACAGATGTGAGCAGAGGCAAACACCAGGTAAGGTTGGAGAGAATTTGGGACCAGATTGTGAAAGACACTGTCTGCAATGTGAACAAGTCTGGACTTGGTAAGGTAGGCAGAGAGTAGCCAGTTGGTATCTTTGGATACACAACAAAGTCAGCTTTGGTTTTCAGGATAGTATCTCTGGCAGCAACGTGGAAGAGACGAATAGAGTGGTAAAGAAAAAAGTTGAGGTCACTTTCATGATTCAGATATGAATGATGGTGACCTGAACTAAGGCAGCAGGGAGCGGAAGTCTCTGGATTGAGGTAGAACTGACAGGATTTGTTAACCACTCACCTCATTATGAGGAGAGTGAAGAACTGAGGACTCCATGGTTTCCAGCTTTGCTACCATCCATAGAAAAAGAGAATATGTATGTAGGACATTTAGGGAAAACTAGTAAGTTTCATCTTGGATATTTCTTAGTCTATAAGACATTTACTAGTCGAGCCGAGAAGTGCCAAATGCTCCTAAATGAGGTTGAGGTTAGAGTTACAGTAATCATCAAAATAGTTAATATTTAAAGCTATAATAACAGATAAGATTCCCTAGAAAAATGAATGTAGACTATAACTAGAGAAATGAGAGATCTGTAAGGAGAATCAGAAGTGAGCAAGATTATGGAATCCAAGGAAAGAAAAAAAGAATGGTTTGTTAATGTCAACTAATCTCAAAGAAGACCAAGAAAAGGTAGCTGGAAATGGATTTGGCAGTGTCAGGATGGTGACATCAGATATAAAGTGGCAACAGGGTAGGGAATGGGAATTAATAGTCTTCCATTCTCAAGAATAATGGATAAAAGAGAAGAAGAGGGATATAGATAATGGCTTAAGGGAATTCCAAGGGGAATTTTTTTTAAAGATGATTTGTGTATGCTATAAATGAAAGAAACCAGAAAGAGACTGAAAATGCAGGGGAAAAAACCTGCTACTTTGAATTCCTATAACATCACTATATGACTCACTCACTTGGCACTTAGCTCACACAGTCCCCTTGCACTGGCAGTATTGCACATTTAGTAATCCCAGCACAATCTAAATGCTCAATAAATCAACTGATTATTTCTCTTAAAGTATGCATATCATCATTAGACAATAAAGCTGTACATTCTTACACAAGAACATGCAAAAGAGAAACTGTGGTGGCATTGTGGAAACAGATTTTGAGCAGTACAGACTCAAAAAAAAAAGGATTTTTACCCACCACTTACTAGCGTGGTGCTCAGACCAGAGAAAAATCATTTCACCTCTTTGCATCTTAGCTAGTCAACTGTCAAATGGGGGAGAATACTGTGCATCTTGTAAGTTGTGAGGATTAAAATGCTAAGAAAGTACTTTATGTACAACTTGGTGCTCACTAAGTAGTAATAATTATTGATCATAGTATTATTGTTTCTCCCAACACTAGAGCACCTAGAAGAGCCACTGACTTTCAGGATATGTCTACAATTGAACATTAATCAGGAGGCATAGCAGCCATTGCTACACTGTATCCCAGAGAACAAAAGCACAAAATTGCCATCAGTCCTTTGGTCAGGGTCCTCCAACTTTGGTCAATGTGATTTCAGCCACATCCAAGTGCTGCAACTTAATATTTTTCTTTAAATCACCTCACTTTTATCTAATTGTCCCATTCTAAAGAGTTTTAACTGGAAGTGGTCGGTCTGATGTGTTAATTCATGCTCTTTTCTAATATGCATTAACCGTTAAAATAAAGCATCCATCCTCTTAATCACTGCACTCATCTCCCAAACCACATTCTAAAATTGCTTTAGTTTTGCTCTACTTCTGAGACCCTTAGGAAGATAACAGGCTAGCAATCTGTGAGTTTTTTTTTTTAATTTTTCTGCTACTGGTGATTAGCACATACAAAGGTTTGTAGAACATACAAATAAAATCAACCAAACAACAACATTCATCCCAGGAATATAGACTCAGTCTTTTCACGGGAAGTTCTAAATTGTTTGAAGCTAAATAAACAATCCAGCATCTTTTATTTAATCCCTCCACTTTTATTTTCTCTATCACAAATGAAAAATAAGACTGGAAATAAAGGCCCATGTTGTGGCCTAGTCTGAAAAACAAAATGAAGGAGAAAAGAAATAGTTACAGGTTTTGTTCTAAAGGAATAGCTTTTCAGTCAAAAGAAATGGTAAGTATAGATCAAGTGAAAAACTGCTATCTTTAAGATCTTAGAACACTCTTCTGAAAAGGCAAACTACAATCAGTTATTAAAATACTTTTCAAGTCTATGGTATATATAATCCAGAAAATTATCTGTTATTCTAACAACTACTGACCAGAACCAGGAGAAAACTTCATTTCACTGGTAACATCTATAGATATATGCACCTACAAATATGCAATTTTGGAGTCTTAAATCCACTATATTAAGAACCACTCTTCAGTCTTTAAAAGTCAATCCTATGGTCCATTGTCTTAGGATAACTGATCTATTCATTCAGGGAAGAAAAATGTGTCCTGATCCTAAAATGTACAAGACATTATGGAGAATATGGAAAGGTTGAAGAGTTTGTTATAATTAAGCATAGGGACTAAGATTTATATATTCCCCAAATGGTGGTTCTAAGGACTGAAGAGAACTGCTGGAATTTTCCCCCTCTTCCCAACATTTCATTATGAAAAACTTCAAACATATGGCAAAGTTGAAATATTACTGCAGTGAACACCTGAACAACCCACCACAAATTCTACTTTCTTTATTATACTGCCTTATTACATATCAATCCATCTTATATTTTGATGAACTACTGGGCTTTAAAAATGAGTCTGTGTAGGCAATAATAGGGTGGATTGCTTTCAAAAACTCTCTTGGGGTACAGGAACAAAAAGAAAATCTGGAAATCACAAACCTATACTCAGTGTTCAATTACCCTATCAACCTTTAATCAAAATCTATTCAGAGTTCACAGTAGGCCATCAGAGCTCTCCACACCCGTGTCCATTATCTGAACAATCCTTCCCAGCCCTTTTCAAGGTTCAGCACCAATCTGTGAAGCCTCCCCCAACTTCTATTCTCTCACCCAGAACTACCAATGCCCATTATAGAACTCTTTATCCATCATTTGCAATTAGAGCACATTATCACATTATCTCAACTTTGTTTACAGTCTGTCTGGAAACCCGGACCTCCTTGAGAGCAGGCATCCCCTCATTTATTTACTTCTGAAACCTCAGCAACCTGCATAGTATCTAGTCTATAGAAGCATTCAATAGATAGATGAGTAACATAAATGACCCAACCTGTTTTACCCAGAAGCCTGGAAAGCTTAAGTTGAGGGAACAATCTAATCACATTGGCACTTTGAAGAGAGTCAATATTTTTTTGGTGAAGATGCAGAAAAGAAACATTCATTGCTGATAGGAATGTAAAATGATACAGCAATTTTGAAAGAGTCTTGTAGTGTTTCCAAAGCTAAACACAATCTTACCATGTGATAAAGCAGTTGTAATTCCCAGGCATGCACTTGATTTTATTATTTATTATCACTAATTCAAAATTGTTTTGTTTCATTTGCACATTAGAAAATATTAAACTATGTACTATACCATAAATTTTGGGTGAAATATTTATAACACTGTTGTTAGATTCATTTAGACCACCGTTGTTAAGAGCATGAGCTCTGGAGCCAAACTGCCTGGGCATGAATTCCAGTTCTGCCATTTATTGCTAGGTGATTTTTAAAATTCCTGTGCCTCGGTTTCCTCATTTGGAAAACAGGAAAAAAGCTTCACTGGTATTTTGAGAATCAAATGTGACTTTTTTTTTTCTTCAGGACATAGATTAGCACCTGACACACAGTAAATGTCTACCATTGATTGGTAGCCACTGTTCCCAGCAACCAGGTTAACAATGAGGCAAATGACTTTAAAACTTGGGAGCAATGAAAACAAAATTGAAAGAATGGCCTTGAAATATCTACTGAAAATGTTGAGCCAGGAAAGCAAGCAAATGAGTGTCCTACTTTGTATGTTTGAGATAGCTCATGATTGGATTTATCTATTCTTAAAAACAGCTAAAATCTACCCAGTCTAAGCACAGATTTGATTTGTTGGGCACAAGGACTCTAGCATGATGGGGCTCTAGTAATAAACTTGATGATCTCTGTAACTTCTCTATGTAGGCCTTTCAGTCTCTGTTTTGATTTCTTTCCTTCTAATTAATCCACCCAGCACCACTTTAGTAGTCTGATTTCCACAATTCCCTATCCTGTCTTCTAACTGAAAACATCTCCAAGAGCCCTGGTTGGAGAATGAGTTTGAGATTTCATCCTACCCAACCCTGTACTTTTCTTTTTATTCTTCCTGCCCACCTCCTGTACTTTTCAA
Source organism: Scalopus aquaticus (assembly GCA_004024925.1). Lineage (NCBI taxonomy): Eukaryota > Metazoa > Chordata > Mammalia > Eulipotyphla > Talpidae > Scalopus > Scalopus aquaticus. The sequence goes on along the minus strand of PVIJ01004916.1, from coordinate 45,625 downwards.
ACCTTGCTATTCCTTCCACGTAGGAACTTGAAACCTAAGAGTATGGGAAAGCCACAAAGTAATAGCAGTGGTGCCAAACACTGGGGATGCTGCCAAGCTGTCCCGAAGGCCCCATATGCAGTGACCCAACTACATGCAGAGATTGGATTTAACTGCCCTTTGGGCCTCACACACATAGTCCTTTTTGCTTCTGTTCATTTACTTTTTCCCACTTAATGAAGTCTCCTCCCAAACCTGTAACCCATTCAAAACCAACCTAATCCTTAAAGACCAGGTAAGGTCCAAAGTCTTCAGGGAAGCCCCTCCTAATCATTTTAGCTCATAGGTCTCTCCACCTGCCCCAACCCCAGATGGAAAACAGGTACTGAACTTACAATATGTACCACAAAGCAAAATCCATACATATTTATACCATTAAATAAGCGTTTCATGTGTTTATATTCAATATATTTTACAAGGGCAGGAACCATGTCTCAATGCCTTTAAAGATCCTTACTCTCAGATGGTTAATACTTGTTAAAGGGTGACTGAATCAGTGGGGTGTTTGTGTAGGCAAAGGCAGGAGGAGATAGAAACATGATGAAATGAAAAAAAGATGAATAGACAGATGGGTAAAAGAGCAGCACTGGGTTAAAATGGGAGGGAAAGTGGTGGGTGTTCAATTAACATGTTGATTTGCTGAAAGGCCGGAAAGACACAGGAGATGCCAAAAATTTAGAAAAAGGCATTTCAGCCTGAGTCAGTAGACAGGTGGTAAAACGGGGCTACAAAAGAAATTCTGCTAAAACCTAGAGCTAGGCCAAGTGAGCAAGTGATGGTAAAGAGAGTTACTGGGAAGACATGGGTAGAGATGTGGTTATGTAGGTGAGTTAACTGGTTGGGGGTGGGATGAAGGGGAGGGTAGATGGATAAAATGGTTGAGGGTAGTTAGTTAAGTGGGTTAGCTGGGCCGGCGGTGAGTAGGTAGATGCGAGGAAAGTAAGTGGATCGATGGTTAGGTGTCTAGCTGGGAAGGAATAGGTGTGGGATGTATTAAGATCCGGCCCCTCCCTCACCTTGACCCGGAAGCGGATGAGTGCTAGCCGCACGCAGTGGCTCAGGCAGGCCGGTGGCAGGAACCAGGCCCGTGGAGGAGGGGTGCCCTTGTTGCCCACGTGTCCCACGATCAGTTGCGCTGTCTGCCGCTCGGCCTGGCACCGACGGCCCCACTCCGCCAGCCGGTCCTTACCCAGGCCGCCGGGGAACATGACCACCAATTCCAGGCCGTCGCCGCCGGGATAGGCACAAGCCTGACACAGCGCTGACAAGTAGCCCAGCATAGCGTTCCACTGGCCGCCACACACCCAATCCGTCTGGTAGCCGCCATAAAGCCGCGGCAGCGCCGAGCCCGCATCCACCAGCACCCGGGCCCCGGGCAGAGGAGGGGGGGGCGGCGGCAGAGGCGGCGGGTGCAGCCCGGGGTGCGCCTGGCTATGGTGGTAGAAGTGGTGCGCGGGATGATGGTGGCGAGTCGGTCCCGCGCCCCCTGAGTAGGCACCCAAGGCAGCAGGCGGGAGCGGCGTCTGCACAGGCGCAGAGCTCCTGGTGGCGCGTGGAGCTCCGGGTGCTAGGGCAGCTGTAGGTGGCAGTTGGCGATGCTGGTGCTGCTGCTGCTGGCGCGAGACCGTACGCGCGAGTTTGAGGAGGTCCACTGGCACCACGGCCCCGGGGCAGCGCTTTTCCAGGAACTCTTGGAAGCCTTGGACGCCCATGCTTCGTTGGTGGACAGCCGAGACAGCGGCTGCGCTAGCGGGCTAGGCGGCGATCTGGGCGCGAAGTTGGGGGCGGGCGCGTGCGCACTCCGAGGAAGGGCGGGGGAGGGGAGGGGGCGGGGAAAAGATTCCCGAGGGGAGGGAGGGTAAGGCAATGAGGGCGGGGTGGAGTGGACACGTGCGCACAGATTGGATTAGGGTGGAAAGGGGTGAGGCGGGCCCGACAGCAGAGAGACTGGGAGGTTGGTTAAAAGCAATAGTTGGGCTTTAGTTCTTTCTGGTTTTTGTTTTTTTCCCCTCTCTGGCCGCTCTTCAGGACTTCAAAGGAGGGGGTGGGGAGGGGCCTCTTCCGTCCACCTCCGGGAGCCATGTTGCCTTATCTTCTCTAAGGTTCATGCTTTCTAGCTGGTGGAGTGGGAGCGTGGAAAGGCGGGGCAGAGCGGAGTGGAAAGGCATCCTGGGAGTTGTGGTCTTCTTTAGGGCATCAGGACATAGTAGAGAACAAGATTACCATCCCAGTGAGCGGTCAGTATTTGCATTCACAGGGTCACAGGTGGTGGGGGCCTGATGATAACATGTTTTGGGTTTGCACTCCAACTGCTGGCATCCACTGAGTTGCTTCAAACTATTTACCACCTTTCCCAGGAAAAAGGAGTGGGGAGGGGGAGTGATGCATCATGGGAAAGAAAGGTAGTAGTGTGGATTCACTGAATTTCAACTAAATTATGCTGAAATTTCCCAGGAGGGAGAATTTCTTCTTAAGGATAAAAAATAGTATGTGTAGCTTTTAATGAACAAAAAAGTGGTATAGGGCAGGGAGAGGGGCACCCCAGAACCCCCAAACCCTCCTACTCAAAATAGGTTCTACCATCCGCTGCAGCAAGACAAAACATATAAGACATTTAACAGAAAGGAACTTTAATACAATTAGTGTGTAATACAAAAAAGACAAAGAATATAGTTTCCAATCCAAGCACCTGAAGTCACCCATCTCCTCGTGGGTAAATGCCCAAACAGATTGGTCCAAAGCAAGGCCTGAAAGCCTGCCACAAGCACCTTCCAGCCGACACCCATGGAAAAGGGTCAGAAACAGTCAGACAAGGCTGGGAGGAAAAGAGCAAAATTAAAATCAAGATCAATGCTGCCATTGTTAACCTACCCAACAGTCTCTCACTCATATCTGTTTCAACCAGTCCCGGACCAAGAAGCAAGTGCAGCTTCTTCATGTGTCTCTCTGTTCCATGTGCCTCCTCCAAGTCTCTGTCATGCTCTCCATCCTTCTTCCTCCCTTCTCCCGTCTCGCCCAACTTCTTCTCTTCCCTGCTCAGCTCCATCCTCCCTTGGGTGGGGCAGGGAACCTGATACCTCCCCTTTTCCTGGGGACTACCCTGTTACAAAAGGACACATATGAGGCGTAAATATAATAACCAGCATTTCTGCAGTAATCCACTTACTTTTACTGATTGTAATTCTTTGAAAAAGAGTTGCTGTCCTCAGTTAATGAATAGTAAAATTTATAGTGTTTATTTGCCCAAGGCAGTGCAGAGTCAAAGTGAAATTGAATATGCCTTGTCCTCAGGATCCCTTTGGTCAAGAAGATAAGCACCAACACAAAATAAACTAGATTAAAATTATACCTTTCTGGTACTGAGCTACAGTGTGCTAGGGTTAGAAACTTTGTTTCCAAACCTCAGTGCATATCAATCTGTCAGGTATCTCTTGCAAAATAACTATAAGGGCTCCAATTCCAGATGTACAGAAGCATAATCTTTTGAAATAAATATCTATTTTCAGAATGCTCCTTATTTGATTTTGATGTAGCACAGTCTGCTGGCTTTTAGGGCCCACTCTTTCAGCAAAAGGGCAGAAAACAAGACATGTTCTATTCTGTAACTTGAGTGGTAACCAGACTGGGCTTGGAACTTAATGGAAGTGTGTAGATACTGTCAGTTTTAACACAAAAGTGCAGAACCCAAAACTAGTTAATATGAATAAAGTCTGAGAACAGTCTATTAGGTTGCAAACACTGAAAACACTTCAAGCTACATAAAAAAATAGTGGAGACAAACAAGCTGGATTGGGAAGAAATAAGTAGATGGTAAAGCAGAGCACATAGGAAACTCTTTTGAAAGCCACCAGCGAAAGGAAAGAGCAGTGATTGGAAGAGATGAGGGATGGGAGGAATAGAGGCTTACCAGTATAACGGACACCTGTTGGATTATCTGCTCCACCCTCCGTTTCTGGGAATTGACCCTCTCCTTCCCACCCAGAGTTACAAAAAAAAAAAAACTATCATGTTCCCATAACCATAGTTGATTGAGTCAGAGATGGACAACTGATCCAAAATGGGTCAATCAGAATTTCATTCTCTAGAAATCTGGAATTGGACCAGTGAGATCAGATTTCCCCAAGGGTAAAACTTGGAAGCTGTCAGCAGTCAATTTTCCTGCTGAAGGGACAGAAGTTAAAGACATTGGTTTGTGGAAAGAGAAGAAAACTTTGAACTCTCAAAGCAGAGATGAGAGACAGGGAGTCTTCATTGTGTTTTAATGCCAAGTTCTAGATCATTCTTGAGACATTCTTGTCCTCAGTCCTCAATTCCTCTGAGACAACACCATATTCTATTACCATTTTGAAGATAAAGTTGGGTTAGAAACTACTTATGATCAAAACATGTTAATGCACGAACTGGTACCAGAAATGCAGTGTGGCAAATTATAGATCCTAAAATATGAAATTGGAGATCTCCATATAAGTTAATGGGATGTTGGCATTCTGTGTTATTTAACAGTGAAACAGTTGCTTATTGCTCTTGGGATTCAAAACAGTACTCCCCTTCTATCTGTATCAAGAAATATGTGATTGCTAGGGGTCAGATATTCATGGGCTTTGCTGACTTATAGCAGAAGTCTGTCTCATTTCAAATGTTTCACTGATTAGGAAACTAGCAGGTAGGTAATTGGAATAATGTAAGTATAAGCCTCTATAATTCTTCTTGTTCTCCAACTCCCCAAAATGTGATGTCTCCCTCTGTAAATGCATGCAGCTGCATGCAAGGAAGAGTGGTAACATTCCCAGAGCAGACCAGATATGAGAGACTTCACAGCTTTGAATTTAGCCTGTTATTGCCTGTCCAAACTCTGAACTAGAAACCTTGAGCTGAAGGCCACAGAGAATGAGCCAAATCTTTATGTAGAGTGCTAAGAAATAGAAGCTGCAACAGGATGAGCTCAGCTAGTCCCTTTAAAAGATCTGAAGATTCAAAGCATAACTTGACAAGACTCTTGGCGCTTATTAACATTCTAAGTCCCCTCAAATGAAATGAATAGGTAGTTAAATAACATTTGAGGAAGCTGTATCATTGAAAAGTCGTATCTGGGGATACGATTTGCATGAAACAAAACAGTGATTCCACAAATATGGACCGGCATATCAGAATCACCAAGAACTGTTAGAAATATAAATTCTTGGCTTCACTTCAGACCTCTAGAATCAGAAATTCTGGTGGTGGGGCCAGTAATCTGTGGCTTCAGTAGTATTACAGGTAAACAAAGCCTGACATTAAAGTGGTGATAACAGATTTTACTCACTTATTGCAAATAGGGGAATGAGCAGAGCTCTGTTCCTACTTGTGCAGAGGTGACTGGGCATTTTAAAGGGAGAATGAGGGAGGGGAGGAGGAAGAAAGGGCTCAGTAGAGTCAGAGAAGTGAAAAATTATAAAGGGTTGATCAGTATAAATGCAATTAGGCCAACTGTGTCTGCTAGCTGGCAGTTAAAGAAGTTAGGATTCTATCCTCCCACAGAGACTGGGAGACTGAGGACTTATCCTTCCTGTTGATTACATGTCAAAGGAATGGTCCTTAAAAGGCACACTTTGAAATTGTAGGAGATACATGGACATCTCAAAGGAAGAGGGGAAGAATTCACAATTAAGCCGTTTCTAGTAAATGCTCTAAGAAAGGGAGGTCAGAGATCCATTGTCAGGTGTTGACTAGAACAAACTAATTTGACAACCCTAAGCTTTTCTAGTTGGAAACTAGGTCATCCAAGGGACACAATCTCAGGCCACTCAAGTTTGCTCAAGTCTCTTAGTGCATGTGTTTAAATGTAGTGTTTGTGCAGAATTTTTGCAGGTCTTACTAGGCCTCTAGGTGATTACAATGTACTCTTTAAATTTGAGAATCACTGCTCTTCTTGAGCATGCCTGTTCTGCAACCATCCCAGATCAAGTAGGTTCCTAATTGATACAAGCAGACTCATTGTTTTATTAACTGTTATCATGATGTTCTTCACTGTACTCCCCCACACTCCACCGTTCTCTGCTGCCTCCTCTGTTCTCTGCCACTGCTGCTTTATATGTTCAGTCTCTCCAGGCCCAGGTATACCCACACATGCACGCCCATGCCCTACTCCAGGTGCTGCCATCAGGCACATGTGTAGGACTTTAGGTGTCTATCATTAAATCTAATGGCGGTAGGGCGGAAAATCTTGATCATTCTTTCATTACCCTACAATGCCATAGGTCCAAGTACAGACTGGTTAAGAAAGGCCACCAATAAATCGATTCCCATAAATTTTTATATGCTTGTAATTTATTTCCTTTATTTCTATCCAGGGAGGAATGATGCATAGTCAGACCCTGTAGCTGATAATAGGTGCCTCTATCCTTTCCTAAAAGGGAATTTTGATTGTGGTCGATCTATTCCTCTGCTATTGCATGTTAGATCTATTGGTGGTAATTAAGTTTACTAAAGGTTGCAAGATCAACAGGAGCCACATTTAGATTGTCACTAAACTTGATGAGGAAGGGCCATATCCATGTATTTTTTTTTTTTGGCTTCTGGATGCTTATGACTTGCAAGTGTCCATAGATTGGACATTTTTGGAACTGTAGACAGGGAAAATGACATATGTGTTTATGGGGCAGTCAAAAAGAGGTCTATAGTTTATTATTATCTATTGTTTTGTCTTCTCAGCACCCTCTTTCAACCACTTTTTCTATTTTATCCTTGTGGTTGTAGCAGAAACCATCCTAAATTTATTTACCTTCTGTAGGGTAAATGAAAGAATGATCACGATTTCCCACCCTACCACCATTAGTATTAATGATCGACTCCTGTGGTCCTACACGCATGCCTGATGGCAGGCACCTGAAGTAGGGTGTGGGCGTGCATGAGTGGGCACACCTGGGCCTGGAGGCTGAGGTTATAAGCAGGAGCTGCAGCAGAAGAGAACAGAGCATGGCGGCAGAGGATCGTGTGGGGTGCAGTAGAGAGACCACGAGAAAACACCAGCGGGTCCAGAAAAAGTGAAGATTCGCCGGGGGCTAGGAGGCCTGCCAGCCTCCTGGCCCCCCAGCCCCTCTTGCCTGCCCTGCACCTGGTTGCCTCACTACAAAAGATCATTAAAAGCCTGAAAAAGCCACCGAGGGTTCCAGGACTCCTCGTCTATCCATCTGTCCCGTGTCCTCCTGCCACTACACCTTCCCAGATAATTTGGGATCAAACTGGAAGAGATGAAATATCCTGGCTGCACTGAAGCAACTGATTTATTTGTTCCTAAGGCCCATCTACTTTATACCTGGGTTTTGTGAGACACCACCATCTTTATAATAAATCTCTTTTAAACTTGTTCAAATTGGGTTTCTATTACTTACACACAAGAGTCTTATCATAGTACAGGAAAAACTTTATGCTGGACAAAAGCCATAAAGAGGGTCGAGATAATAGAGGCCAAGACCCTGAAAACAAGAGGATAGATGTCACAAAACTGTGCTTTGGAACCAAGATCTGGGTTCCAATATCGATTCAACTCATTAGCTATATAACTTTAACAAGTTATTTAACCTCACAAGTCCTTATTGTGTCTATGAAATAAGACAATTTATCTGGTACCTAACTACATGCCCAGAACAGAGTCAGGAACAGGGAGAAAGCAGTTTTCAAGATAATCAGGAGCTTAGAAGGAAGATGATACTTACCTCAGAAGCTTGCAAAGATTAAATAACATAGAAAAGTCCTTAGCATAATGTAGAGGCAGGATGGCACTGGGAGCACAGGTTGCCTATAGAGCTGCACAGACGGGTCAAAGGAGGAGGGAGTTCTGGAGCCCTCAGTGGCTTTTTATGTTTTTAATGGTTTCTTGTGGTGAGGCAACCAGGTACAGGGCAGGCAATAGGGCTGGGGGTCCGGGAGGCTGGCAGGCCCCCCAGCCCTCGGCAAACCTTCACTTTCTCACACTCTGGAAGCGTCTCATGGTCTCTGCTGCACCCTGAATGGTCCTCTGCTCCATGCTGTATTCTCTGCCACTTCTACTGCTGCACCTTCTGCTGCTGCTGCTTATAAGCCCAGTCTGGCGCAGGGGCGCTGTTGAGCAACCATGCTAAACCCAGCAGGTTCAGCATCAGTCCAAGCAGACTAGCTCCATTAGTCGTCGCCATATCCGCCGAAATCTATCGCACTCTGCCGCCGCACTCCGCCACACTCCGTCACACTCCGCCACACCTACCATGCCACACCACTGCTGCTGCTGCTTATAAGCCCAGTCTCTGGCCCAGGTGTGCCCACTCACACAGGCCCACACCCTACTCCAGGTGTCCACCGTCAGGCATGCGCATAGGCTTGCAGAGGTCCATCTTTGAGGGGAGGGTGGAAAAACCTGACAATTTTCTCATTTACTCTACAATCCACCCCCTCAGATTTTTTCGCCATACCATTTACACAGGTTTCTCTTGGCGAATATGAACATGACCCACAGAATTAAACAATGCAGCAAAATAACAAAATACAAGTAAGCCCAGGCGGGGCACCAACCTATGGCCAAAAGACAAGATTATTGGCACCTACAGATGATCCACCAATTCTGTTGTCAAAGGCACTGCTCATTCAAGGCAGGGAACCACACGGCATCTGCCCCCAAGATGCACACAACTCTTGAGATTGGCGACTCTCTTTGGGCGTTAGTCACCCAATCTCCAGGGGTACTCTCTGCCGTCACTCCAACATTCGGCTTTCATAGCCACCAATGTGACGCACAGGCCCTGCACTCAGGCCAACCCTTTGCACATGTGCGTGGGTCCGGGATCCGTGGATACAAGTTCCACATGTGGCCTCTCTTGGGTCCCCTCTTCGGCTGTGGTCACCACTACCAGCCATATTCCCCACTTGTCCCCCAAGGACGGGCTCCTCAGCACCTCACCCTTGTTCAATCGTGAGCAGGGCATCACACACAGGTGATTTTAAGAGACTCACTGGCCTTTAACGACCTTTCAGCCGCTTAACAGCCGCTCAGGGCTTCCCAACCTTGGCACCAGTTTTGCCTTAAGTTGGCTTTTATAGCTCCTCTGCCTAACTGCAGAGAACCTCATACAAGCCTCCTCTCACGCCTGCCCCTTCCTCTATTCTGGCCATTGCCTCTCTGGGCTGTAGCCCTGGGAGTGCTGGGCAGTGCACAGGCTGCTTTAGGCCACCGAGGCCCACCGGCCAACCTCAATTCCCCCTTGCCGGCTGTCTCCTCCTCCATCTGAGGTCTTCTCCCACTGCTGCTCCCGGACCTTGTCCTCCTCCTTTGCAGCTTCTTCAGGTCTTTTAGAAGTTCCTGGACTCTGGTCCACCTTCTGAGCCTCTGCAGCACCTCCAGCGTTGTCCAGGTTGCAGTCTGCCACCCCTCAACCCCTCCTGAGGTTTTCGGAGGGTTCCATACCCATCTCTGTTGAATCATCCTGCCGACTATGACAATTGTAGAGGCAGGATGGCACTGGGAGCACAGATTGGCTATAGAGCTGCATAGACAGGTCAAAGGAGGAGGGAGTTCTGGAGCCCTCGGTGGCTTTTTATGCTTTTTAATGGTTTCTTGTGGAGAGGCAACCGGGTACAGGGCACGCAATGGGGCCGGGGAGCCAGGAGGCTGGCAGGCCCCCTAGCTCCTGGCAAATCTTCACTTTCTCAGACTCTCTGGCAGCGTCTCATGGTCTCTGCTGCACCCCAAATGGTCCTCTGCTCCACTCTGTATTCTCTGCCACTTCTGCTGCTGCTCCTTCTGCTGCTGCTGCTGCTTATTAGCCCAGTCTCTGGCGCAGGGGCGCTGTTGTGCAACCATGCTAAAGTCAGCAGGTTCAGCATCAGTCCAAGCAGACTAGCTCCGTTAGTCCTCGCCATGTCTGCCAAAATCTATCGCACTCTGCCGCCGCACTCTGCCACACACCGCCACACACCTCCACGTCTCCCATGCCACACCACTGCTGCTATTGCTTCTAAGCCCAGTCTCTGGCCCAGGTGTGCCCACTCACACAGGCCCACACCCTACTCCAGGTGTCCACCATCAGGCATATGCATAGGCCTGCAGAGGTCCATCATTGAGGGGAGGGTGGAAGGAACTCACTATTTTCTCATTTATCCTACATGTAATAACTGGCATAGTGAGCACCTGACATTAATTCTTATGAGCAAATTGGAAGGTTCTCATTGAACTCAGTCTTCTGACATCTTCCACATAAGTAGTAACCAGCTGCTTAGTTTCTCCAAGAGGCTCATGTAGCTTCCTCTATTGCCCAAATCCTTGAGGCCTACTAGAGAGGCTACAATATCATATGGTTATAGGAAACAATTCATTAGGTCTAATGAGGCTGTATATTGCATGTATTTCTTGAACCAGCAACTGCCTAATAACAGAGAAGTTATTTGATTAGTTAGGAAATCAATGTGGTTCTCAACCCTGTTATATATGTATATCATACCACAGGGTAAATAAAAGAATGATCAGGATTTTCCGCCCTATTGCCATTGACATTAATGATAGACCCCTGAGGTCCTACATGCATGACTGATGGCGGGCACCTGGAGTAGACGATGGGTATGCCTGAGTGGACACACCTGTGTCCAGAGACTGCGGATATAAGGGTGGGGTCGCACAGAAGCAGAAGCAGTAGTGGCAGCAGCAGAGAACAGTGTGGCGGCAGAGGAACATGCGGTGGAGTGCAACAGAGACCACAAGAGCCCCGAAAGAGTGAACATTTGCGGGGGGCTGGGAGGCCTGTACTGTACTTCGTTTTGGGCTCCTGTTTGAAGACCCACCCTTTCCCCAAATACTACTATGTCAGCTCCTTCTTTAGACTTAATTCTGTCTTCACATCCTTTACCTGGTGGTGTTCATTAATTATGGCAGATTTAAATAGGTTATATATTGTCTTATCCCCCAAATCAAACACTTTACCTTTGAACCTCACTTTATAACATCACCTAGCACCAACAAACATTGATCCATAGCTTGTGTTGTTTTGTCATCTCTGATTGTTTCCTCTTAAAAGAGTGATATGCAAGGTCCTTTTAATATTCATTACTATTGTTTGAGCAAACTTACTATGTGCCAGGGACAGTGTTAAAAGCCCTTTACCTGCGTTTTCATTTACTTTTTTTTTTGCATATAAGAACTGGGGTGTAGGCTAGCAGTGTGGGGAGTGAGAGGATTCACAAAGACTGAGTGGGGAGCACAACAGGTGGATCTACTGAAATACACTGTGGAGGGGAGCAGCAGGCAAGACAGGAGAGGTCTGCTGCGCCATGTGGGTTAGCTCCGTGGCAGGGCAGCTACCTCAGGCTGCGGTGATAGCACTGAGACTTAACCCCTAGGCCACCAGGGAGGCCCTTCATTCAGTCTTAAAACAACCCCACCGATCAGTTATCTTTCTTACAAATAAGGAAATTGATGCTGAAGAGTTAAGCAATTTTCCTGAATTTACACAGCTAAAATACAAGACCAGATCTGCTAGATTACAAAGGTATCTGTATTAGTTGTAATAAGAATCAGAGACCATTTCCAAGCTAGTTTGATTTCCCAAGTGCAAGTTTAGTGTGAAAGTCATCAGAGATATCTAACAATAAGCTATATTATAGCAACAAGTAGCAAATTAGAGACAAGGGTAGCTGTATTTACCTATTTCCTTTAATACAACCACCTCATTTGACCAATGAAAAAACGGAGTTTTTTTTCCCATAGGTCTTTTTTCATAGGTCTGTGAATCAAAAATTCCAGTTGTTCCAGTATGTACTTTGTGTCTTCCCTTTAGGGATTATCTAAGATAGAAAGCCTCAGCATCATTGGGTCAATAAATTAAAACTTTAAAAATACTCATCTAATTTTGAATATTTCTTATAGAACTCATACTCTCCCTCCAGGGCTGGTTTACATAAACATATGTATGATTCTTCTACCTATATTATCAGATGGACAAGTGATATGACCTCATGTGACAGTTTCCCAAGTCATTGTAGTATGGTGAAAGAGATACGGAAGAAATTTCCAAATGCACCATTTTCTAAAGGTGGTCCATAAGCACTCCTTAAGTGTCTGCAAAGGGCACATTCTGAATCCTTGCTTGTACCATAAACACATACTTCACTTCTGAAATTAGGAAACAAGCACAGGCTGTAACTTCATAAAAGAACTTAAAAAGAGTATATAACAGGGCCTTCCTGGTGGCGCAATGGGTTAAGCATTGCATTGTGGAGCTGTGGCAGCTGCAGCGAGTTCAAAGCCCTGCAGGGGAGATTCCCACATGGCATGGCAGACCTCTCATGCCTTGCCAGCTGCTCCCCTCAGCAGTGTATTTCAGTCAATCTGCCTCTTTTGCTCCCCACTCTGTCTCTGATGAAACCTCTCACCGCCCCACACTTCTGGCCTACACTCCAGCTTGTAAGCAAAAATAAAAATAAATTTAAAAAAAAAGAGCACATACCAGCTCTAATAATTAGATGAAAACCTATTACAAATGTATTTGGATTTTTATTCATGCAGTACATCTGAGAGTCTGTATGGCCCAGGGTTTTGCCTGTGACTTGGATTTGGATCCAAGCTTCACCACTTAACTAAAGGTTAGCTGTCAGGAGCCATCGGACAAGATGGTCCCTAGCGGTGAGTTACGGCACTAATTGCCTGAGTTGCCCATATAAGGTTGATTTCTGTTTTCCCGTTCCATGTACATTTTTCCAAACTGAGGTCAGCGGGACCGTCCCATTGTTTCCCGTGCCGCGCGCTCATTGGATCCCCGACCTCGGACCAACTGCGTCACCTAATGTAACCTCCCCGTGAGTTTCACTCTATATACGCTCTTCCCCCGAAACAATAAACGAGACTTGATCAGACCTCCTGTCTTGTCTCCACTTTCTCGCGTACCCCTGTCCCTTGCTCCCTGCTTCCTCCTCAGGTGCAGCATTGATCTGGACTCGCGGGCCGAGTCAGTTAGCTATATGATCTTGGTAAATCTTTTAATCGCTGTGGTCCTCAAATTAACTCTGTAAAGTGGTGATAATTAACAGACTTCACTTTTAATATTGCTAATTAAAAAATGTCACAGGTAAAAGGCTAACTAACATATTAGGTACTTAGTAAATCATAGTGACTGTAAAAATTACGGCTCATTTACAAGTGTAGAAAAGAAGTCCAACTCAAATTTTGTTGGCACTATAAAACAAGAGGTAACATATAGCTTGGGCAGTATAATCCACAGGACTAAATTTTTGGCCAGCATAATCCACAGGACTAAATTTTTGAAATCAGCTAAATTACATTTGGTAAATGAAGAACCAGATAATTGCAATGACTATGACAGCATTTTAATAAGATAACATACTTATTTCAACACAGCCTTTATTTTGTTTCAAAACAAAATTCCCAGGAAACAAATAAAATCCTTACAATGGTTGGGTACAAGTGAAATAAAAATCACAATTTCCAAGAACCAAAATCAGACTTAAATGCAGATCACTTGGTTTACAAAAGAAAAACAATGTTAAGAATTAAAATTAACATTCTATATAATGCTACATTCCTCAATTAAGAAAGGAGAGTTCACATATACAACTAAATGTTAAGTGTAGAGATGTGGCTGAAATTCTGCATACTTCATAGTAAATTATGCATGAAAGTTTATTAATTGCATAAACTTCCTGAGTGGCTCTCATGCTGCACTAGGTCTACATGCTTAATATTCATATCAAACAAATTACAGCTTTATATGATTGAGCATGACAGACCTTGAACAACTGCACTTTCCAATCAGTCATTTCTGCTGAGGGTGTGTTCTGGACCACAAACCTCAATCTGAAGTCTTAAATTACAGCGGAAAAGAAATACAACTTAAAAACAAAATTGGAAGGATGAAAAGCACGCATTTAGGAGTTTATTTTACACTAGCACATTTTTCTCAGAACCCAGTTTCTCTCTTTCCGTCTTGCTTGACTTTTAGTCTTTTTCTTTGGATTATTTTTTCAATTAAGAAAACCTTCCAGAATGGGAGCTGTTGGTTTATACACTCTTCCAGCTATCTCAGTTAAAAATAACTTCAGTGTAACCTAGTTACTATTCTAGGTCCCTATGTATGTTGGCTGTCAAAGACCCTGACCAATGTTTATGTTCATCCTTCACATAAAATAACTATTTCCAAAGTAACCTGAAAGCACTTCACTCCATAAATATTTTATACTAATTTCACTTCAAGAGATTTTTACCAGGTTTGAGTGGTACCATTTTACAATCTGGATTTTTTTAAATTTTAATCTCAGAAATTACATTTACTAAATCAATGACCTTTTCTATGCTCATTCCCCCCTGATTCATCATTTAAACAAAGAAGGGAAAAAGAAATCCCCAATAAACCACAGAGTTAAAAATGAGCCATCAATTCTAGAAAATGACCTACACACCACTTTAAATATCTTACACTTTTCTGAACCAAACAAAAGATTAAATAACTGAATACCAAATTGATGGCAAATAAACCTTAGGAATGTACTTACACATGATGACTGAAATAAAAGTATTTACCAAGATTAAATATGCTACAGTTTAACATAGTAAACATGTGAAACAAGGAACATGTGGTTTAGAAATATTTGCTGAAATTTCTGGGAAAAAAGTAATATATCATTGTTATCGCTTGGAAGAGACAGCAAAGAAAAAAGCCAATGCCTCCATAAACTTTAGAGACTGGATAAACAGTTACCACCAACTACAATTCAACTAAAAGCATAAGGCCATTTTAAGGTAACAAAATATCACTGCAAAAACCTAGCAGTATGCTAATAAGCTGAATGACAGGCCATTGCTGTAGGATTTATCAAATATTTAACTGTGGTAGTTAAAGCAATTTCAACCCATAGCCCTTTAGGCACGTAGATGAGAAATGCATCTCTAAAAAAAAAGATGCAAAGTAACAGGCACTAGACTGTCTAATTTAGGTACTTTCTTATCATATGTTTTACAAATAATTCCTATAATTAAGTCCTATATTGCCATCTTCTGGATTTATTTCTCTGCTCTCCATCCCCAAATCCTCAAGATTTATTTCACAGAGGCATGTGGCTCTCTTCATTTAAATACAAATTGGTCGCAGAGTGATGATCTCTCTCATCTCAAACTCATAGATAGCACTGGGACAAGGAGGCAAGCTAGGATTTATAACCTGAAAAAATACTGAGAATCAAGGCAAAAAAGCAATCTCACAGGCAGTGTTTACTTGTGCACCCCAAAACAGCACTGAAAAACGAGGTAGATAAACAAAAGTAATTGGACTAGAATCAAATCTGGGGTTCTAAAATGATATATCCCATTGTATTGTACACAACACTCCACTCTCAATCCAAGAATCACAGCAGAAAAGTGCCTTTAAACTTTCACTGGTAATTTTGCTGTCAAACCATTCACATTCATGCTTGATAGAAAAAAAAACTGGCAAGAAAAGGATGAAAAAACAGAATGGATATTTGTTATATTATAGCAAATTACCTTAGGTAGAGATTCAAGACTGCTACAAATTTACATAGGGTTATTGCATTAGATTTACACCAATACTGGTTTCATACTCTTATGATGTTATACCCAATTTTACAAATATAGCAGCAGGTACTTCATGATGAAATGCTCACATTGCCACATATAGAGATACAGTACTATATTCATCAGACTTGCACTTTGAGAAGTAAACATAGTGATTGGACATAGAGACTACCCCCAAAATAAATTTTACAAGCAGATGTTTAGTATAACCTTTTTCTCTTCTACAAGAAAGAAAATGAAAAGGACAGGTTTGTGTGGTTTTGGAAATGGGTAGAAAGCCCTTGTCATATAGTAGGCTCTTTGTTAAGATGGGAATTTTTGAGCTTTACCTCAAGAGTTAATTATTTCTCAGCAAGGATGAAAACAGCACTATTACATGATTTAGTAAAATTATGAAGTAATGCAAAACCCCAAGATAGAAAACTAGTCAACATTTACAGTCAAAATGACTCTAATCTGAATCAAACATTTAAGTAATGGGAAAAAATAAATAAAATACCACAGTGATATGAATAACACTGTTTTCTTCATTTCTGCACAAAAACATTTTTTCTGCATTTTAAAACTTACACGTTACATATACACAATGTATATATAACATATACGTTAACCCAACTACTGCAGCCAGCAATGAGACAGCAGTACAGTATTCACCATCTTCAAACTTTAGAAGACTACTTTTCTTTCCAGCAAAAAATCTGAAAAGATTCTAAATATTACAAGGCACTGCAAAAGTCTGCAGGCAAACAAATGATGAATTATACATAAAACAGAGGTGGTGGCAAAATGCGGGACATATGGAATAGAACAGCCATGTCATTAAGTGTAATTATGTATGTCATCCATGGAGTTTTTTTCTTCCTAGGGTACATTGTTTAAAAAGATTGTGACTAAAGAAGAAGGAATCTTAAAACCTGCAGCATTTTTACTTTATAGGTTGTAAGTTTCAACATAATTTATACAAAGCCAGCTCTTATAATGAAACATAAGCCGTTTTAAAGAATTATGGATTTTAGGTGCATTGTTTTTTGTACACATGGAAAACATTGCAATGTAAGCATTTGCATTACACTAATGTCCTCAAGTCACTTCAACTTGCAAACCAATTCTGTAGAAGAAAATTGAAGAATATGTATCTAAGATTTAGAAAGACTCATCTAAACCAGAGTATGCTTTATAAAAAGAAACTGTGGCCCTCATCAACAGCAATTCTCAAAATGCTGCTCTAGGTGCCCCAAATGATACTGACAGAATCTTTATGATGGTGAGTGTGAACCTTAGGTAAGCAATATAAGACACATTTCTTGAAAAAGGGTATTGAATATCACAAAGTAGACTAGAAAAAAAATACACCCATTAAGCTTTCCTCATCACCTGGCAAGCTTATGGAATGACATTTTTAGAGGAATATGGAAGAAAATCTGTTATATAGAAATGTTAGCTGATAATTTGGAATATTTACCAGTAGATAGAACTTGTTATTAGGTAAATATGTATTTTGAAATCTTCAGAGTGAAAAGCAAATATTTTAAGCATATGTAATGCTTAAAAATACTGTAGCTGATAAATACCATGTAAGAATTCTGTTGGGTTTCACAGACTGAGCACTAGGTAACTCTATAACCAACTTTTAAAGATTATTATAGTTAACCTTCTTGAAAACCAAAAGTGTATATTTTGACATTGCCTCCCCTTCTCCTGGAACTGGATAAAACCCAGTAAAGTGCAACTTGACAGTGATCTCTCTCAGAATCTAAAGAGGCTGCCAAAATCATCTAAGATCTAAAATCATCTAAGATGCTATAGTTACTAGCAAGAAATTATAACAATTAAAAAATGGTAATCCTAAACAAAAGCTAAGTGTAACTTAATATAGTATCCTTCGAGGGTCTAGTATCTCACTAAAGGATAGTGTATATTCCACATTCCTTAGAACCCTATAAAGCCAGTGTTTCATGTGTAAGTCTTAAAACCCATAAAACCTATTGTATCAAGTAAATTTTCACTTAAAAAGAATGGCCTGTTAGAGGTGTAACTTGAATCTTTGTTAGGAATACAAATATCCCCTCCAAATGAGATTGATATCAGCTGCATATATCCCTTGCAAAAGAATGCATGCCAAACCAATGCCTCTCAGATGCTCAAAAACAATGCAGTGTACACATGAGAACCAAGGAGTTAGCTGCTTTGAATTACTATCAAATCCTAAGGCAGCTACAGTATCTGTGGAATCAAGGAACTGTTACAGTTCTGTTTTCTCCTTTCTCTCCGTCTCACCTAAAACAAGACTCCACACCTTCTACTCCTGTGATGACGGGAAGAAAGTCACATGAAAACGGGTTCATGTTCTATATAGGCTGACAAAGTTATTCTAATTTCATACACCAAAACATTTCCTGCAGCAAGTTACCTTGCCTTCTGTGAAAGATAAACCTAAGGTAAACATGTGAAGAATCCCATAAGACTCTGGCTATTTCATCCATGTTTGGGGAATATCAATTTAAATAGTTTTTATACATTTAAAGAAAAGTATCATCCAGCTGCAAATAGCAGCAGTAAAAAGCGGGGACTTCTCAGCAATGCATGGAAAGTATCCTGGAAATGGTAATACTTAAGTTGAGCTTATTAAAGCATTCTGAACGGTATTTTTAAAAAATCAAGTATCAAAGAGGATAGGATTTGAAGTGAAAAAACATTCGGTGTGCAGTATTCTATATATAAACTGCACTGATTTACAGAGTGACGAGCTATATCAAACGCCACATTGAAACAAAAAAAAGTACAGTGGAAAGTAAACACAAATGAGGGAAAACATTGCAGAACCCAGGAAGAAAGTTTAATATCTTAGATGTCCTGAAAATAATTCTGAAAAAGTCTCCCTGTTCTTCGTCATCTACCCTGATTCATTTGGGACCAGGAGGGATTGTGGATGGATTCTGCACTGGTGAAGCTGAAAACGCCTGCAAATTCATCCCTGGCTGTAACGGTCCCCCAGATTGAGCAGGAATTGCTACAGACTGTTGGAGTGTTCCTGAAATCCCTACCCACTGTAGTGGATATCCTGGTCCCCCCACAGCATTATACTGACAAGCATGGGACATTCCATATGATGATAATGGTCCAGGAAATGAAGGGAGTGGGAGTCCTTGTGGCAAAGAGGTTGGGGCAGCTCCGCGGATTTGGGACAGAGAAGAAATCCATGTTGATGTGTAGCCCATAGTAGATGGAGTATTCTAACAAAAATAAAAATAAAAACAAAAGATCAGTTTATTTGTAGATGTTATACCCATCTATATTCCTTCCTATTCTGTCTGGCTTACTACTTCTATTTTTATTATAATTAGCTATCACAGTGTTCACCTTTCTGTGTACTAAGCATAGTTACATCCTCATTTCATTTCATCTTCATAACTGCTCTTTCAAGATAGATATTTTCAGATGAAGAAATAGATACTCAAAATTGGTATTACTCAATACCGCTAAGAAAGCTCACAGTGAGGCAAGGATTTGAACACAGTTCCTGATAACTCCACGGCTCATGCTAAATCTCTGTTCCCATTTTATGCCTCCTCATGTTGACATTACTCTTCTATTTTTATTTCGGTTAGTCCGTCTGTTAGTCCCAGGCATTCTCTCACACAGTGCCACAGACAACAGCTAGTGTTACTGCATAATACTTTGGAGATAGACAAGCATGATTTAGTGTGCCATGGGGAAAGAGGCTGGTGTATAGTAGGTGCTCAGTAAATGTCACCTTCCAAATCCCCTTCTAATCACAATTTTAAAATCTGACATAGATATTGGATATTATTGGAAATTTAAACTCAAGGCAATTATATTTTTGGCAGTGCTGAGAAAATACATTATTGTCTGATTCTTCTCAGTGTATAATATTATGAACATGCATATGTATAGAGAGTACTAAATTTTAGGCACATGGGAGTAGTAAGTGTAATGGAAGTAAATAATTCTCACTTAAAGGAGAGCATGGTATCAATACCAAATTCTTCTAAATTGATTGGTCCAGTTAAAACCCTTTCAACTAAACTTTCAACTAATGTTTCAAACTAAAGTTAGGGAAAATGTTTTGTGCTTGACTCAAGAATGAATGAAAATCTCTTTTGAGGGCCTCCCTGGTGGTGCAGTGGTTGAGCGCTGTGCTGTGGAGCTGTCGGCAGCGCGCGATGCCAGTTCAACGCCCAGCCAGGGAGAATCCCATATGGTGCGGCGGACCTCTCCTGCCTCGCCTGCTGCTCCCCTCAGCAGTGTATTTCTGATCTGCCTGTTCTGCTCCCCACTCTGTCTCTGGTGAACCCTCTCGCCGCCCCATGCCTCTGGCTTGTACCCCAGCTTGCATGTATAAATAAATAAATCTTTAAAAAAAATTAAAAAAAAAATCTCTTTTGAGGTCAAACAAAACACATTTATTTAAAGTTCAACAATCTCTTCATATCAGTGTTTTTGTTCTGTTAAGGTAAAACTAAATTTAATAATTATTTAATATGATCACATTTTTCTAGTCTTATCCATACAGCCATATGTAGAAATAAAGATACCTGAAATTATATCTATCTATTTGAAGGTATTTTAAAATTTGTACTTTTCTGCATTGAGTAGATTCTATGATGAACATATTTTACAAACAATAATGACATGATTTTTATTTTTAAAAAAGACTGAGTTGGCAATGACTTGTTATACTTAATTTTGTCTTGGATATTTAAAAGGTATCTCAGATTCCAATGACCAAAATCAAGCAGAGGATCTTTCCTCTATCAAAACACACTATCTTCTCATATCCCCCATTGCAGTGATTCATACATTGAAATAGTGACCTGTTATACTACCTAGAAACCTAGCCTTGACAACTCCTGCCATATATCCATTCCATTATTAAATCTTATCTATTTTACCTCTAAATACTTTGGGGAGTTTTCTACTTTTATCTCAACTCCCCTTTATTTGGACTACTCTGATTAACTCTTAATTGGTCTACCAACATTTACTCTTACTCTCAATAGTCCTTTCTTCTTGCTTTAAAAAGTAATATTTCAAAAAGCAAATTTGATCATGTCAACCCTGAGACTGCAATGGCTATCCATTTTTCTTAAAATGAAGACAAAGTACCTATTATCACCACTTTTAAGATCCTATCTACACCTCCCTAGATTCACTGTGCACCAAAATATTTCTGCTCTCTTTACATCAACCATACTGGCCTGTTTTCAGTTCCTTCATGCTCCCTTTCCTCAGACAAAGCCTTTGTATATACTGTTCTTTCTGATTGGAATCATATTCTCTCTTCCTTTTAACCTAGTTAACATCAGCCCATCCTGTAGATCTCTACTCATTCATCACCTCAGAGAAGATTTCCTTGACTTTCCTTTACTAGGTTAAATTTCCCTTACTGCATGGTATCTCCTATCTCTTCCTGTGTAGTCTTTATTACAGCTTTGCAATTTTATATTTATAAGTCTGTTAATGTCTAACTGTCCCACCAGAGTATAAATTCCAAGAGAATAGGGAACATACTTGTTTTTGTTCATCAAACCCAGTGCCAAGACATAGGACTTGGTGTACAGTAAAGGAGCTGGCACATAATTGTAACAAATTTTCTAAGTAAGGCTAGAGGTCAGTAACATGCAAGAACATTAGATGGTGAGATACTCTCCACACAAAGATATAACCAACTCAACCTAAAAAAACAAAAATAGTCATGATATATAGTCTACCTAATATGTACTAGACTTCATAGGTATTATATAATTCTCACAACAATCTTGAAGGGCGGTATTATTCCTGTTTTAAAGTCAAGGAAACTGAGGCACAAATGATTTGTTTAGAGTTGCAAAACTATCAAATAACTAAGCTGAAACTGGAAACCCATCGCCAATTTCATTAAAATTCCATTTTTCTACTTTTCCTCTAAACATTCCCCACTATACTGTGATAAAAAAAAACCCTACACATGAACAAAAGCCTCCATTCACACAGTACACGGAGTATTTCTCACTGGCAGCACACATACACTTAAGTCTTGAAATCTGCCTCTAAAGGCTTCCAATTTTTACAATGGTGATACAATCTATGTATAAATCTGTGCCAGGAGTAAGATAAATACATAGACCTCCAAGCAGATGCACTGTGTACTAGTTTGGGGAATCTAGGATATTGAAAAATTTTATTTAACATTAACAATAAATGCATTTTCAGACTTTGTTCACCAAACTATATGCAATAACGATATATACACACAAAAACATGTATACAAACCACACACACATACAGAGATATCTCTGTCAATTGTAAGGGTTTAGATTCTAAGTCCTGACTCACATTTTAATAGATTTACTCATTTTGAAAAGAAATACTTAAAATTCAAAGACAGAAAAGTACAAATAAGGTCCAAAACTTCCACCATTTAGCAAATCGTTAGTTTTTTTCCTATTTCTATGCATATGTGTATATATATATATAATGTGTGTAATTCTAGAAAAATACCATACATAGATATAAATATATACATACACATATACATTTACAGATATATACACATATATATTCTATAAATCTGCCTTCTTCCCACTTCAGAATTCACTGTGGACATCTTTCTACATTTTAATGGCATATATACTGGACTAAGGTCATATGCAATTAACGAGCCATCTCATCTATAAAGATGCCTTTTGTAATAGTCTAGATTAAAGAGCTCTGAAATTCTTTTTCATAGTGGACAAATAAGACATTTTATTGGTTCTAAGAATATTGATATAAAACATGAGATAGTTTTTCCTCAAAACCCAAACATTTCTTGCAACTATAGAATTGAATTGACTCTCACTCCAGATGCTTTCTGTTTTGATATTTGATGTTTTTTTTTCAAGTACAATAAACATTCTAAAGCCAGGGTTAGCAATCAATAGCCAACTACCCCTTCTTTTGTGAATTGAGTTTTAATGGAACAAAGCCAAGCCCATTAGATTACATATTATCTATGGCTGCTTCTGTATATTAGAATGACAGAAGTGAGCAGCTGCAACATCATGGTTTGAAAATATTTACTCACTTATTTACTCCGAAAGTTTGCTTACCCTAGTCTAAAAGATAATTTGTTCAAAGAAATAATGAACCTAGACAAGGATAAAGGCCTTTATGTTGTCAAATGACACTGCTCTCTCATACTGACTGTGCCCATGGCCTAAGGGAATCCAATTTTATGGTTTTGGTTCTCATAAAAAAAAAGAATCATGTATAAGCAACTTACTTCATAAACTTTGTTCCAGTTTTCTGTGTCCAGTTTGTGTTGACTCTGTTTAAGTTGGTTTAAACTTGGCTTTATAAGAGAATTTCCTACTGTTTCCTTTGTCCAGTCATCCACCAGCTTGTGTAAGTCATCCGTGAACATCCCTTTTTTACTAGCTGGAGATTGCTGACATGATGCTGCATTACTCTCTACAGGCACTGAATCTATAATAAAAAACAGGGACTCTATCAAGAGGAATTAAAACTGATAAATAAATGTTCTTCTTCAGGAAACAATGCAGTTAACAGAAAAATGCTTGGGAGTACAGATAAGGTAACCAGACATTTTAGTCTATCTGGAACAGTCCTGATTTAAAGCCAATGTCCTCGAGTCATTACTAATAGTACCCCTTTCACTGTAAAAAGTTTCTTCTTGTTTGGATGGTAAATTATAGGGACATGTTAGGTATAAATCAAGTATAATAAATAGTATTTATAACAAAATTAAAATCAACCCTTATCAGTTTCCACTGATAATTAAAAAAAATTCACAGAATGTTAAAAGTGGAAAGAACCTTAGAAGTCTAATCCAAATCAACTTTCACATAATAGGGAAATGAGGCCCAGTAAAAGTAAAGTGACATGCTTGTGTTCTTACAACTAGTTGTCAGCAGAACAGAGCATGGAACTCTAAAGCCTAGAAAGAACTCTCTTTTTCCAATATAACATACTGACCTTCAACAAGCTTCAGAAACTAGAATCTCATTTAATTTTTAACTAATATTTCTGTTTGTTAATGTTAAGAAAAATGTGTGTGTAGAATAGCAGAAACAGGGTACACATGGCTTGATAGGTCTCATGTGTTCTGGAGCTGAAGATATTTAAATGGATGAATGAAATAAATTACAGATATTTCCATCAGTGAAAAGTTTTCTAATCTGAATCTCATACTGAGTCTTTAAATTATTTAGTACTATTATATATGCTTACCAAAATGATTCTCATTGAAAAGATTCATAGAATTATAATTCTTCTGATTTCAAGCCAATAATTACAGAATAGGTATAAAATGAATTTGAGGAAATACAGCTGTGAAATTTAAGCACAGTAACCTTTCCAGAAATTTAATGTGAAAATTTATCACACATTTGTTATGGCATATTTTTAAGTGCTAATTAAGTAAAATATAAAAGATAATGTGAGAATCTTCCACATTAACACTTTCAAACGACTTCTCCTTAGCTTCACTGAAATTTATAACAGACCTATGGTATAGGTATAATCCTATTTTATAGAAGAGACACTAGGATCCATAGAGAAGACTAGGACCCATAAGGTAAATAGCTGGGGTTATATTAGGCCTAGAACCCAGGAATCCTAATGGTTACATTAGCGTGCTTTCCATTGTATCATGCCAATCCATGCTATAATCTGGGAAATGGATGAGCAAATTACTTAATAAAAAGGAACATGATAATCTCAGTAATTTCTTATACATGGTCTGATTACACTGGTCAACAGTGAGATAACTACTGACTTAAAAAGGTCCTAATCTGTAGTATCTTGGTGTGCTGAGCATGAGTATAACCCTGAACATTTTGTATTAGCTCTCATTTTGAAGATGTCATATAATTCATTTTAGATGATTCACCGTGTAAATTTATCCAGTAGGAATGCAACAACATCCTAAATCAGCATAGAATGACGTAATATTGCATTGTATTATTGCATAATACCATCATGCACACATCATCCAGAGTTGATTGCATCATTTTCTGATGCAATGCAATCCTACTGCCAGGCGGCTGCTGAAGTAAGCTGATGTCAGCAGTGCACTATAGAAAGCCCTGCCGGAAAGGTGGAGCACTGAAAATATTTCAGACTTTGTGCAAGACAGTTTAAGCTACTGTTCCATAGAACTGTTATTATTTTATCCATTTAGGCACAATACAGAACAATAATGCCTCGAAAGTGCTTTAATAGCGTGGACAATTTCTGCTCTGTTTGTGGGGAAGTGACATTTGCCAACCAGAAGAAAAGTCTCACTTCTCAAGTGAAGAAGGCTTATCATCTTGACTTTGGATGCAAGGTTGGTGACCACAATCCTTGGGCTCTGCATATATGCTGTGTTACATAGACAACACAGCTTTCACAGTGGTTCAGTGGCAAAAGGCCATCAATGCCATTTGCAGTCCCCATGGTGTGGAGAGAGCCAAGCAACCACATAAAACACTGTTACTTCTGCTTGATTCCTCCTCTTTCTGGCGGGATAACGAAGCCAAAGAAGTCGAGAATAGTCTACCCAAACATTCTGTCTGCATCGAGACCAGTTCCACATGGTGAGGGTCTTCCTATTCCAGAACCTCCAGCAGAATATTCTCTTGATTCATCTGATGAGGACAAGGGTGAGCTGACCTGTTCTTCTCCTGTTTCGTCAGCATGCAGTGATTCAGATTTTCACTGTGGTGCATCATCAACCCCACACAGACTAACACAGCAAGAACAAAATGACCTGGTTCATGATTTGGACTTATCCAAGAACAAGGCAGAATTGCTAGGATCAAGACTCCAACAATGGAATCTTCTAGAAGAAGATGTCACAATTACTTGATATCAAAAGTGCCACCAGCAGTTGGAGCCTTTCTTCAGAAAGGAAAGTACTCTGGTACTCTGTTTCGATATTGAGGGCCTCATGAATGCCTTAGAAATCATTCATGACCCACAAGAATGGAGACTATTTCTAGACTCTTTGAAACTGAGTCTTAAGGCTGTGCTTTTGCACAATGGAAACCGTCTTCCATCTATATTATTCCTGAACAGCCGTACCAGAGACAAGCGAAGAAATCTAAGTAGTAGTCTATGACTTGATTTTTTACAGGTATTAACCATAGGCCTATTACTACTGGTATGCATTTCGCGATGTAAACATCAATTTATTGCAGATTATAAAAAAAAAACTAGAGCCAAAATTAGAATTTGACTGTCCTATTCGTGTTGAGCACATACAAATTGATAGGAAATGACTAATTTTATTTCAGTAACATGACTTTTGTAAAAATTTGTTGGCCAGTGTTATGAGCCCTGTACTGCAGAAAGCTAGATTCAAGATTAAATATTAAATGGAAATATATTAGTGAAATTCGCTTAAGTGTTTAATGAAAATTAACTGGAACATATTCATATATTTACTCATTTTGGGTACCCATTATGTACCAAAATGACACACAAGTGTTTCTGGAATTCCTACTTTCCATTTCCCCCCTAGTTTTATTGAGAAATAACTGACAGACATCACTGAATAATTTTAAGATGTACTGTATGATATTCTCATTTCCATATATTATGAAATGATTATTATCACAATAGATTCAGCTAACATTCATATTTCCATATAAATACAAAAGGAAAAAGAAGGAAAAAACTGTTCTCCCCCTCAAGAAGATGTAATACCATCCACACTATGGAGTACTATTCAGTCATAAGGAAAGACAAATTGCTGCTATTTTCAGAAAAATGTAAGGAGTTTGAAGGAATTATATGTAATAAAGTAAGTCAGAATGACAAAGAGAAATATTGGAAATTTACATAGTAGATTTGACAAAGTAAAATAATAATAAAAACTAACAGCACTTTCAGCCAGAACTGTCATCTTCCAGGAAGTTGAACAAAATGACAAATATGAATGGACAGAGTAGAAGAACCAGCTGTATTCTCTAGGTTTTTAGAAAACATGGAGTTGTTCCTTTGTCCACATGCAATGCAAATCTACAAGAAAGGTGATATTGTAGCCAGCAAGGGGATGGGCACTGTTCAAAAAGGAATGCCCCACAAATGTTACATGGCAAAAATGGAAGCGTCTATGTTACCCAGAATGCAGTTGGCACTGTTGTAAACAAACAAGGGCAAGATTCTTGCCAAGAGAATTGATGTTCATCTTGAGCATATTAAGCACTTTAAGAGCCAAGAAAGTGTCCTGAAACATGTGAAAGAAAATGGTCAGGAAAAAAGGAAGACAAAAAGAAAGATACTCGGGTTCAGTTGAAACACCAGTCTGCTCCACCTGGAGAAGCACACTTTGTGAGTACCAATGGGAAGGAGACTGAGCTGCTGGAACCCATTCCCTATGAATTCAAGGCATGATAGGTATGGGAAAAGTAATCTCTGGACGAAGAAAAAACAACTAGGAGACATTAATTAATGAAGTGCGGTTTCTGGGGTTAACTGCAAGTGGGAAGGGTAAGGTTCAAGGGGATATAAGAGATGGTAGTGGGGGTTAAAAAAAGTTCTTGGTCATAAAATTGAAATGCATAGTAAAAGAAACTGTCCTCCTTGTGATGAGAATGGAAATCTAAGACTTAAAATCCAAAGGCACACAAATCAACCTATAATAAAAATATTTTTTCCTGTTATCCCTCTGCATACTCACTCATCTCTGCCAATTACAGGGAGGGGACAAATAGCACAACATAGTTGGGCAAGACTTTGGAGCTAAAGCCTTATTAGATTTATGTTTTTACTCTGGAAAAAGTCAGCAAGTAAAAGTAAAAAGGAGAAGACAGCAAAAAAAAAAAATACATATATTAGGGACAGCATTTTTGCCCATCCAGCTTCTCTTAAAGAGTATTTTGTGCTCATTCCCTTTAGTTTCTAAAAAAAATTGGTTGCATAGAGCTATGTTTGAATATAATTCATTTCAGTACATTTCTGCACAAAGGGAAAACCCAATGACAGAATTCTTCTTGTGTACAACTCTGTTGGAACTAGTGATCCTGAACACTCAGTTGGTGATTAATGATAACTGCTACACTCGTAGCACAATAACTAACAAGTGGAGAGAAAATAATTAACAAACCAGAACAAGTATTTAAATGAAACAGGCTGAAGCAAGACAAGTACAAAGTAGGCAACAGAAAGATCTACACACATACCCTTTCCAAAACTTACCAAAAACAATGTGCCCTTTGAGAAGGAAAAAAAAAATCTAACTATGCTTTAGATATGGCAGGAACATTTACTTACATATTCCATTTACAATTACTCATATAATCGTAAAAAGATCACTTACAGTCCAGAAACCAGGAAGTATTCAATCAATGCAAATTGAAAGAAATATCCAAAATGGTTTTATGATAGGTGCTTCAAAGGTGCTCTTTAATATTCGTTTCTTATTGATTAAATGAACAAAACTAGGAGAGGGATTAAAAATGGCTGGGCTCTTCGCCTCCAGACACAATCAACAAAATGGATACCAAATAAAGCCAGAAAACTGATTATCAGGCTACATATTAGGAACATCAGCCCAACTGAAAGTGGTAGGACAATCTTTTGGTGAACCCTGTGCCCAGTTGCAAGTCCCAAACCAGCACTTTAGGAGCCGAGAGGAAAAGGAGCTGGGAGGAGATGGGCCTGCCATTGCAGCCTCTGGAGAGAATACAAACCCAGAGGCAAAGGAACGGAAGGGCATCCCACCCCTGTACTGAGAGAGGGAAGGCACTGCACAAAGGAGAGTTTCAGCCAGATTGTGTGTGCGGAGTACCTGGCCACATATCCTGACCAGGCACTGCCCGAGTCAAGCAGAAAGGGGGCTGGAAGAAGACCTGCTGCCATTACAGGCTCCAGAGAGAATACAAAACTGGGGCCAAAGGAACAACAGGGGGTCCTGCCCCAGTGCTGAGAGAGGAAAGGCCTGCTCAAAGGCAGTTTGGCCAGACTGTGCATGTAGAGTGCCTGGCTGCTGATACCGATGGGGTTCTGCCCAAGTCAAGAGGAAAGAGGAGTGGGAGCAGACCTGACCACCACTGCAGACTCCCAGAAGGAATACAACCTCAGGGCCAAAGGAACAGCAGGGGTCCGGCAGGAGCAGCAGGGGATCTGGCCCTGGTACTGGGAAAGGGAAGGTGGTACTGAGAAAGGGAAGGTGCTAAACAAAGTTGATGTTTGGACAGATTGAGCACGGGGAGTGCCTGGCTGCAAATCCCGAGCGGGCACTGTCCAAGTCAAGCAAAAAGGGGGCTGTGAGCAGACCCACCTGCCATTGAAGGGTCCCGAAGAGAATACAACCACAGATTTTGAATAATAGGGCTGGTCTCTGCTGGACCACCAGTCTCCGACACTCCAAAAAGAGCAACCCGAAGAGATGCCCGTAAGCACAAGCAGCATAGTGTCCCAATGCTTAGAACAAACTGAAAAACAAACAACAGAGAGAAGGAAAAATACAAATAATCAAGCAAGCCCTCAGGGAAGGACACACCACGAAAAGAAAATCCGCCTCCAGACCCCAACAACAATGACATGGAAACAGTTCTGTGTCTGCCAGATAGAGAATTTAGAATCATCATGATTAAGGGAAAGAATGATATGGGAGAAAAATTAACGAATTGAAGAATGAAATCGAGACCCTAAAGAAGGAGAATAAAAGTTTAATGGAGTTCCTAAAGAACTCTGGGAAAGGCAATGAAAACAGAATCAATGAAATGGAAGAAAGAATCAGCAATTTCGAAGATACAAACATAATAAGATCCAAAAAAGGAAACAAAATAGAAGCACAAAGCGAAAAGAATGAAGAAACACTTGAAAACTATCTGACACCATGAGGAAAAGAAATATAAGAGTTATAGGAATCCAGAAAGAGGGGAGAGGGACCAGGGAACAGGGAAACTATTTAAGGAGGTAACAGAACTTCCCAAGTATGAAGACAGAGATGAAAATAGACATAGAAGACACAAGAACCCCAAATTACCATGAAAAGAAAAACTACAGCAAAGCACATAATAGTAAAACTCTCAAGAGTCCAAGAAAAAGAAAAAAAATATTGAAGCTGCAAAGGGGAGGCAACAGATAAATTTTAAGGAAAACCAATCAGGCTGACATCAGACTTCTCCGAAAAAATGCTATGGTCAAGAAGTGAATGGAGGGACATAGTCAACAAACTCCACGACAACAAATGCCATCCAAGAACACTACCACACAAAGCTCGTCTTCCTCTATGAAGAAAGAATAAGGACCTTCCCAGAGAAACAGAAACTCCAGAAATTCGTCATGACTAAACCCCCACTCCAAAAATACTACAAGAAGTCCGAAAGCCAAAACCCAAAGAGGAATAAATAAGATCAGAATAAGACAAGGAATAAAATCACAAAAAGACAAACAAAATGGCAAATAAAGATGCCAACGTATCAATTAACCTAAATGTGAGCGGATTAAACTCATCAATAAAAAGACAGAGTAGCAGGTTGGATCCAAAAGCAGAACCCAACTTTCTGCTGTCTCTGGGAAACACATTTAACCACAAAAGATAAACATAGACTGAAAGTAAAAATTTGGAAAACAATCCTACAAGCAAGTGCCAAAAAAGAAGGAAGGAACAGCTATACTTACAGCAGATGAAATAGACTTCAAATTAAAAAAAATAAAAAGAGACATAAGTGGGCACTACATAATGATTAAAGGGACAATGCATCAAGAAGATATTACACTCATAAACATATACGCACCAAATGAAGGAGCACCAAAACACCTAAGACAATTATTATCAGCTCTGAAAACAGACATTAGAGAGAATGCATACATAGTAGGAGACTTCAACACTGCATTGTTACCAACAGCAGATCAACAAAACAAAAAATTAACAAGGACATTAAAGTTCTAAATAAAGACCTAGACCTCATGGGCTTAACAGACATCTATAGGACATTGCACTCGAAAAATTCTGAGTACACGTTTTTCTCAAGTGCACAGGGATCATTCTCCGGAATCGATGACATATTGGGCCACAAAATAAACCAACAGATTCATCGAGATCAAAATCATTCCAGCTATCTTCTCTAATCATAAAAGCATTAAACTAGAAATAAATCATGAAAAGAAAACAAGGAAACCACCCTCTACATGGAGATTGAAATCCACACTACTGGAAGAACATTGGATTAATGAGGTGATCAAAGAAGAAATTAAAAATAATGTGAGTTGAATGATAATGAGGACACCACTTTCCAGAATGTACAGGATGCAGCAAAAGCAGTATTGAGAGGAAAGTACATAGCAATACAGGCTCACGAAAGAAACGAGAAACAACTCAAAGAAACAACTTAATCCCTCATTTCAAAGAATTAGAAAAAGAACAGCAAAAAATTCCAAAAACCAATCGAGGAAAGGTAATAATAAAAATCGAATCAGAAATCAATGAAATAGAAATTAAGAAAACAAATCAAAAGATCAACGAAACCAAAAGTTGGTTCTTTGAAACAATAAATGAAATAGACAATCCTCAAGCCAGATTCACGAAGAAAAAACAGGAGAAAACACAAATAAATAGGATCATAAATGAAAAAGGAGAAATTGCAACAGCTTCAAGAGAAATAAAAAAATAATTAGAGACTACTATGAAAATCTATATGCAAACAAGTTCAACAATCTGGAAGAGATGGACAAATTCCTAGAACGATATAATCATCCAAAATTAGATAAGACATAGAGCACATAAACAGACCAATTACAGGCAGTGAAATAGAAACAGTAATCAAAATACTCCCCCAAACAAAAGCCCAGGACCAGACTGATTCACAAATGAATTTTACCAAATATTCATAAATGAACTTAGTGTCTATCTTACACAAACTCTTTCAAAAAATTGAAAAGGAAGGAGTACTACCAAATATGTTCTACAAAGCCAACATTACCCTAATATGAAAACCAAACAAGGACAACACACAAAAAGAAAGCTACAGGCCAATCTCTCTAATGAACACTGATGCAATAAAATTTATCCTCAATAAAATTTTAGCTAATAGAATCCAACAATCCATCAAAAAGAGTTCACTATGACCAAGTGGGATTTATCCCAGGGACACAAGGATGGTTCAACATCAGAAAATCAAACAATGTAATCCAACACATCAACAAGAAGAAACATAAAAACCATATGATCATATCAATAGATGCTGAGAAAGCATTCGACAAAGTCCAACATCCGTTTATGATGAAAGTTCTCAAAATTCTAGGGGTAGAAGGAACATTCCTCAACATAATAAAGGCCATATATGACAAACCCACAGCCAATACATTCTGAATGGTGAAAAACAGAAAACATTTCCCTCGAAATCTGGAATAAAATGAAGTTGTACACTGTCACCACTGCTTTTCAATATAATACTGGAAATCTTATCCAGGGCAATAAGGAGAATAGCATACAAGGAATCCAAAGAGGGAAAGAAGAAGTAAAGCTATCACTATTTTCAGAAGATATGATAATATACATAGAGAACCTGAAGAACTCCACAGAAAAACTAATCAAAGTAATCAATCAGTTTAGTAAAGTACCAGATACAAAATCAATAACAAAAGATCAGTAGCTTTTCTATATGCAGACAATCAATCTGAAGAAAAGGAAATCAAGAAAATCACCCTTTTTAAAATCAAAACAAAAAAAAATCAAATACCTGGGAGTAAACCTAACAAAAGAGATACAGGACCCATACAAAGAAAACTATAAAACACTATTAAAAGAAATAGAGGAAGACACAAAGAAATGGAAAGACATCCCCTGCTCATGGATTGGAAGAATTAATATTATCAAAATGGCCATCCTACTGAAACTAATTTACAGATTCAACGCTATTCCAATAAAAATCTCAATGATATTCTTCAGAGATAGAACGAATACTGATGAAGTCATACGAAAGCACTAAAAATCTCGAACAGACAAAGCCCTCCAAACCAAAAGGAAAGAGAATGGAGGAATCACCCTCCCAGACTTCAAATTATACTACAAAGCCATAATTAAAACTGCATGCTAGAACAAAATAGACACACAGACCAATGGAATCGAATGTAAAACCCAGAAATCAACCCACATATACATGGACAGCTAATCTTTGATAGAGGTGCAAAGAACATGCAATGGAACAAGGACAGTTTGTTCAACAAATAGTCCTGGGAAAACTGGACAACTACCTGCAGAAAAATGAAGCTTGAGCACTACCTCACGCCATGCATGAAAACTGATTCCAAATGGATAAGAGACTTGGACATAAGCCCTGAAATCGTAAAATATATAGAAGAAAACAGGCAAAACACTACATGACATACATCTTAGTAACATTTTTAAAGACACATCCCTCAAAGCAAAGAGAGTGAAGGGAAAGATAAACAACTGCGATTATATCAAACTAAAAAGCTTCTGTTCAGCAAAAGAGACATTAACCAAAACAAATAGACAGCCCAATGACTGGGAGAAAATATTTGAACTCCATACAACAGACAAGGGTCTGATCACAAAAATCTACAAAGAACTCACATGACTCAACAAAAACAAAGCAAAAAATCCAGTCTAAAAAAGGGCAAAAGAACTTAAAAAGACACTTCTCCAAAGAAGAAATGCCAATGGCAAACAGGCGTATGAAAAAATGTTCAACATCACTCATAACACTGGTTAACAAATTTTTACAAAAGTCATGTCACTGAAATAAAATTAGTCATTTCCTATCAATTTGCATGTGCTCAACACGAATAGGACAGTCAAATTCTAATTTTGGCTCTAGTTTTTTTTTGTAATCTGCAATAAATTGATGTTTACATCACGAAATGCATGCCAATAGTAATAGGCCTACGGTTAATACCTGTAAAAAATCAAGTCATAGACTACTTCTTAGATTTCTTCGCTTGTCTTTTGTACAGCGGTTCAGGAATAGAATAGATGGAAGATGGTTTCCATTGTGCAAAAGCACAGCCTTAAGACTCAGTTTCAAAGAGTCTAGAAATAGTCTCCATTCTTGTGGGTCATGAATGATTTCTAAGGCATTCATGAGGCCCTCAATATCGGAACAGAATACCAGCGTACTTTCCTTTCTGAAGAAAGGCTCCAACTGCTAGTGGCACTATTGATACCACGTAATTGTGACATCTTCTTCTAGAAGATTCCATTGTGGGAGTCTTGACCATAGCAATTCTGCCTTGTTCTTGGATAAGTCCAAATCACGAACCAGATCATTTAGTTCTTCCGGTGTTAGTCTGTGTGGGGTTGATGACGCATCACAGTGAAAATATGAATCACTGCATGCTGATGGAACAGGAGAAGAACAGGTCGTCTCACCCTTGTCCTCATCACATGAATCAAGAGAATATTCTGCTGCAGGTTCTGGACTAGGAAGTCCCTCACCATGTGAAACTGGTCTCAATGAAGACGGAATGTTTGGGTAGACTATTCTCGACTTCTTTGGCTTCGTTATCCCGCCAGAAAGAGGAGGAATCAAGCAGAAGTAACAGTGTTTTATGTGGTTGCTTGGCTCTCTCCATACCATGGGGACTGCAAATGGCATTGATGATCTTTTGCCATTGAACCACTGTGAAGGCTGTGTTGTACATGTAGCACAGCATATATGTGAGGCCCAAAGTTTGTCTTGGTCACCAACCTTGCATCCGAAGCCAAGATGATAAGCCTTCTTCACTTGAGAAGTGATACTTTTCTTCTGGTTGGCAAATGTCACTTCCCCACAAACAGAGCAGAAATTGTCCACGCTATTAACACACTTTCGAGGCATTCCTGTTCTGTATTGTGCCTAAACAGATAAAAATAATAACAGTTCTATGGAACAGTAGCTTAATCTGTCTTACCCAAAGCCTGAAATATTTTCAATGCTCAACCTTTCTGACAGGGCTTTCTATAGTGCACTGCTGATGCCAGCTTACTTCAGCAGTCACCTGGAAATAGCATTGCATTGCATCAGAAAATGATGCAATCAATTCTTGATGATGTGTGCATGATGGTATTATGCAAAGCGATGCAATATTACATTATTCTAGGCTGATTTAGGATGTTGTTGCAGTCCTACTGGATAACTTTACACGGTGAAACATATAAAATGCATTATATGAAATATCTTCAAAGCAAGAGCTAATAAAAAAAATTTTATGGTTATATTCATGTTCAGCACACCAAGATACTACAGATTAGGGCCTTTTAAAGTCAGTAACAATCTCAATGTTGGCCAGTGTAATCAGGGAAATGCAAATGAAAACCACAATGTGATACCACCTTACACCAATAAGAATGGCACACATTAAAAAAACCCAGAAAACAACAAATGTTGGCGAGGATGTGGAGAAAAAGGAATGCTCCTACACTGCTGGTGGACTGCAAACTGGTCCACCCTCTATGGAAAGCAGTATGGCGTTTTCTCAAACAAAAAAATGGAGCTTCCATATGACCCAGGAATTCTACTCCTAGGAATATACACAAAGGACAAAGAAACATTAATCCAAAAGGTCACATACACACTTATGTTTATTTCAGCACTATTTACAATAGCTAAAACATGGAACCAACCCAAATCCCCAAAAAAATGATGACTGGATCAAGAAAATGTGGTACATGTATACAATGGAGTACTATTCAGCAATCAAAACTTATAAACTAATGCAATTCTCAGCAATATGAATGGAGCTAGAAGGCATCATGCTCAGTGAAATAAGCCAGAAGGAAAAAGAAAAATATCGAATGGTATCACTTATAGGAGGAATATAAGAGAGCCAAATGAGCAATCAGAAGGAGAAAATAGCACACAAAACATGAACAAAAGCAAAAACTAGCAGGCAACCACAAATAAGAGACAGTCTACAGGGGAGGGGGAGGAAGAGAGCCCAAAACAGAGGAGAAAAGAGCACAAGGGACTATGGTGATGGTTCACGGGTGAACTGGTAGTGGGAAACGGACAGGGGATACACAATAATGTAAAGCATATAAACCAAACTTAAAAAAAGGAAAAGAAACAAAACTGCCCAACAAGAATACTATATCCTACAAGGCATTCCTTAAGAAGAAATAAAGGATTTCACAAAGAAAAAACGAAGGATTGTGCAAAAAAAAAAAAAAGACCCTCTCTCCAAGAAAAAATGAAAGGAACTCCAGTATCTAAACCAATAGAGAAACACACAAAATAAACTGAAAAAGGAAATAGATACAACTGTCAGAACAGCCCATGAAACCATGAGGAGATTGAAAATGGACCAATCAGATTGAAGCTTCTACGGGCATCAATCAGGTTTGACATTGCACCAGTGCCAAAGAGGTTCCTCGTGTTCAATTTTGAAGACAGAAGTTTTGGCGACTTCAACACTCCACTCTTACCAATGGACAAATCAATGAGACAAAAAAATGTGTAGGGACATGATAGCTTTAAACAAAGAATTAAACCATATGCATTTAATAGACATCTATTGAACTCTACACTCTACAGGATACTCATTTTTCTACAGTGCACATGGGACATTCTCAAAGATTGACCACATATTGGGCTACAAGACAAATAGCAACAAATTCATAAAGACTGAAATCATACCTAGCATCTTCCCAGACCATAAAGCCATCAATTTAGAAATCAGTTATCAAAATAAAGCAGGGAAACCCTTTAACATGGATCCTGAACAACACACTACTGAAAAAACTACTGGGTTAATTAAGAAATCAAAGAAGAAATAAAAAAATCTTGATACTTTCTAGAAGGCTGTGTCCTTGTTATCATTTGTATCAGACACAGCAAAAGCAGTACTAATAGGGAAATATGTAGCACTACAGATCCACATCAAGAAACAATAAAAAGCCCAAATAAAGAAGCTTGTCTCTTATCTCAAGGAACTAGAAAAAGAACCAAAAACCAAAACCCAGTAGAAGGAAGGAAATAATAAAAATTAGAGCACAAACAAATGAAACAGAAATCAAAAAGACAATTCAAAAGACCAAAGAGACCAAAAACCGGTTCTTTGAAAAAATAGACAAACCTCTAGCTAGGCTCACTAAGAAAAAAGGTAGAACACTCAAGTAGGATAAAAAAAACGAGAGAACAGGCCTCTCTGGTGGCCTAGGGTTTAAGTCTCAGCACTATCAACGTGGTGGCCCTCCGCTGAGGCCTGAGTTTGATTTCTGGCCGGGAAGCTAATCCACATGGTACAGCAGACTTCTCCTGTTTCGCCTACTGTTCCCCTTAGCAGTGTATTTTAGTAGGTCTGCCTGTTCTGCTCCCCACTCTGTCTCTGGTGAATCCGCTCATCCCCCTTCACTTCAGGCCTACACCCCAGTTCTTCTATGCAAAAATAAATAAATAAAAACTCTAAAAATAAAAACATGAGAGAAGTTATGACTGCAGAAATTCAAATAATTAGAGATTACCATCAGCATTTATATGCAAACAATTTCAACAACCAAGATGGACAAATTGTTTGAATTATACAATCATCCATGGCTGAATATGGAAAAAATTAGAAAACTTGAACGAACCAATCATAAGCATGGCAATTGAAACAGTAACCAAAACTCTCTCAAAAAACAGAAGTCCAGGACCAGATGGTTCAAATGAGAAAAGATCTAAAATATAGAGATATCCCATGTTTTTTAATTGTAAGACTCAACACAGTAAAACTGTCAATGCTCTTCAAATTGACATAATGACTTAACACAATTCCAATCAAAATCACAGCAGGATTTTTGGGGGTATATATAGTTAAGCTGAAATTTTAAAATTTATATAAAAAATTACAGGAATTAGAATAGCTAAAGTTTTGAAAGGAATAAAGCTGGAGCAATTAGAATACTTAATCTTTATAAAGCCAGTTTAAAGAGTTGTTAAAAGTCAACAGTAATCAAGATAATTTGGTATTGGTGAAAGGAAATACACATACATTAATGGAACAGAATAAAGCATTAAGAAATAGACCAGCACATATATGGCCAGATGATTTTTTTACATAGATGCAAATGTTATACTTAAAGGAGAAATTGTTTCTGTCAACAAATGGCAATGTAATAATTGAATGCTCATATGCAAAAAAATAGAACCCTGCCAAAAACGTCATACCTTCTACAAAACGTAATTCAAAATAGGTCACAGATCAAAACGTAAAACATTAAACATTCAGGAGAAAACATGTAGGAAAATCTTTTGGTCTGGGATTAGGCACAGTTGCTAGACATGACACTAAGACCCCATACACAAAAGAAAATTTTGAAAATGTATACTTTATTAAAATTATAGCATCCAGAGAAACTGGAAATCTCATATGCTGCTGATAGAAATAGAAAATGATAGTTACCCAGGAAACCTGGGTAATTTCTTAAAATATTTAAATATACATAACATATATCTTAATTGGGGATGCTACCCAAATAAACTGATTATGTCACCCAAAAAGTTGTACATGAGTTTTTATAGCAGTTTTATTTGTAAAACACAATACTAGAAATCAAATGTGTTGAAACAGGTGAATGAAGCAAGTGAATAGATAAATAGCTGTGGCACTTCCACACCATGGACTATTATTCAACAATATAAAGGAATAAGTTATTATAGTCATGCATTGCATAATGACATTTTGACCAATGATGGACAGCATATAGGATGGAAGTCCCAAAATTCCTACTGCCTAGTGATGGTATAGCTTTCATAAAGTCATAATGTTTTAGATCATCAGCAGCCTCGTGCAGCTTGTGTTTACAGCATGTCTTGATAGCACTGTTTTCTCCTGTGCTTGATTTAATCTCATGTTGTTTTGTTCATCATGGCTCCTAAGCGTACAAAAAAACACTGCTAATATTGTGTTCATACAATGATGAAATCACATGGATACATTTCTCATATTAAAAGAACTTGAAGAATCTCAAAGACAATATTCTGAGTCAAAACCAGTCTCAAAGGCTTGTTTTTATCCTGAGAAACCACACCTCCCACTATGCTTGACTAGGAAGAGGTATCATAATATAAGCACCTGACTATAAGAATTTTTAAAAATCATATTAAGTCTAACATTAAGCTTCTGTCAGGCTATCCACCCATGAAGTTGCTCTTTTAGAAAGCACTGGGTTAACAAGATATTTGACCTTTTGAATGACAGTGGCCCTGCTTTTCTCTTCTGGCCCTCTAATTCCAACTCTATGTTTTATTTTATCAGATTGTGTATTTCTTTCTTTCTTAAACAGCCTTGTTTATTGTGTGGAAATTTCTCTAAAGACTAAAAATGTATTTACCATATGACACATTAATTCCATTTTTTTGTATCTATCCAAAGAGCAAAAAAAAAAAAAATTGAAAGGAAACCTGCACTTCTGTGTTTATAGCAGTACTATTTACAATAGCCAAGATAAGCAAACAGCTTAAATGCTCTTATGTTTTAAAACTCACCAATAAAAAATGAACCTGCAAAACCCTAGGCACTTCAACCACAGCCCCAATAAATACAGAACCCAAGGTTCATACTCTCTCTCCATCCCCCTATGACCTTGCTGTGTGGCTATGGGCATGTTGTATATCCTCCAGGATCTGAGAGTAATGTTAAAATAGAAGTATCAGGCCCAAAATAAAGTCCTTAAGGCCAAGCCCCACTGAGATTGCATAACTAACCTGATTATAATTTCAGCCTTTCTCAAAAGTAGAATCACTCTGGATGCTGCCCGATTCAGGGAGTGT
Organism: Scalopus aquaticus; assembly: GCA_004024925.1. Classification (NCBI taxonomy): domain Eukaryota; kingdom Metazoa; phylum Chordata; class Mammalia; order Eulipotyphla; family Talpidae; genus Scalopus; species Scalopus aquaticus. The sequence goes on along the minus strand of PVIJ01004916.1, from coordinate 6,349 downwards.
TTAATAAAGCCAATTATATCTCTATATTTATTCACGTGAATTTTTAAAAAGACATTAACCTTATTTTTCAAAGTTTTCTAATGGTTGTTGCTGAGGTGCATGGTGAAATCACAATAAGAATCACAGGGCCTGTCTAGCCATATCATTGGTTTCTTTGGGGGAAATTTCTGTGGGGGCTCACCATAAATAATACAAGCCTAGGTGAGTGCTCCCAGGCATTCCTAGCTGACAGCATCAATACTGATAGACTGAAAACTACACAAAATAGTCAGACTCTGGAGATGAGCATAACCCATAGGCCAGGCAATGGCCTCTGACCCATTTCTTGGTAGGAAAAAGATGAAAACGGACAATCAAATTTCCTACCTGTAATCTGGCAAAGGATATTTAAGCAAGAATTTGAAAGTGAAAATATGCTTTAGGATCATAAGTCAAAGCCATCTGGAAGTGACAGTTCTGGAGAAACAAAACTACATAAAAGAGCAAGTTATTTGGGAACAAAACAGAGTAAAACTATGTATAGCAATTAATGGTAGAGCATTAAACTGAAGGTCCACATGCTTCTGCTGTTAAAGTCCCAAAATTGCCCTCAATTCAAGTCTACCCTTCAGTTCGATACTTACGAGAATCATCAAAGTAGGTCCTGTTCTTGAATTTTGTTTTGTTTTTTATTGTTACCATAACTGATTACCACAAATTTGGGGGCTTAAAACAACACAAATTTATTATTATGCAGTCATCATTCGGTATCAGGGAGATTGGTTCCAGGACTCTGACTGAAGACCCTCACATAAAATTACATAGTATTTGCATATAACATATGCAGAATCTCCCACATGCTTTAAACCATCTCTAGTTTACCTATAGTATCTAATATACTATAAATGCTATATAAGTAGTTATTATACTATATTGTTTAGGAAATAATGACAGGAAAAAGATCAGTACATGTTCAATACACATATAACCATCACATGCCTAACTACATAGTACCTATTTTTGATACACAGGTGTGGAATGTGAAGATACAGATGGGCGACTATAGTTCTGCAGATTATAAGGCCAACATAGCCCTCACTAGACTACAATCAAGCCACTGGCATGGGTTGCATTCCTTCTGGAGTTTCTAGTGCAGATGTGCTTCCCAACCTTTTCCATCTTCTAGTGGCCCCCTGCATTCTTTGTTTTGTGGCCCCCTTCCTTCATCTTCAAAGTAGGCAACGTTGCATCTCTCTGATACTGCTTCCCTATTCACATCTTTTCTCTGACCCTCTCTTCTGCCTCCCTCTTCTACTTTAAAGGACTCTTGTGATTACATTAAGCTCTTTTGATTACATAGAGCTTCTGTAGCTCCTTATTCTGTTGAGTTTGAAGATTTACCTCCTCCTGAATGTGTCTGAATGAAAATACAGAAAATATTTTAATGGCATACAATTGTGACAAGAAACTCTTATAAAATTTAACTACAAATAAAGTTTAACAAGGAATTTAGATTAAGAATCTGGAAACATACAATATTTTCACAATTTTAAGATGGAAAATGCCTTCCTAAGTTGACATCAAACTCAAACATAAAGAAAAAGGTGAACAAATTGACAAGAAAAAATTTCTAAAACTTTAACATAGTGAAAAACAATATAAAACAAAATCTAAAGTCATGTAATACTGACATTAACCTTTTCTTTATTCTATGTTGTAAGTATAAACAGGAAGAAAATATTTGCAATGTACCACACAGGATTAACATCATACAAATACTTCCTATAAATTAACAAACAATAAAGAAACAACCTTATAGAAAAAAAGGGGAAGAATATGAAAAGGCAATTCCAAGGAAGATAATCCACCTAGATAATCCAGGATAATCTTCCTATTTTAAAGTCAGTTGATTATCAAACTTAATTCCATGGAAAATTTACATACCCCTTTGCCATATAGCAGAACAGGGATTTATACTTGGACATCTTTGGGGGGGGGCAATTATTCTGCTTACCAAAAATCTTACTGAAATCTCACATATGTCCTCATAGTTCATGTACAACTTTAACCTTGATTATGCACATGTAACCAATGATGCTTGTCCTGATTAACAACTTCACTAGTTAAGTGGAAAGGGATCCTCTTTTTTCAAAATCAAAGAAGTACATTTTTCTAACAGTCTCATAAATAATAAACAAATATCTCATATTAGACAGAATGACTATTTTTAAGATTCTTTGTTGGCAACAAATACTAAATGCTAGGAAAATGTTTCCCATTAACTTTTAACATTTCAAAAACTATTTTAGCGATTAAAACTAGGCTTCTGGATACTTGTTTTCCAAATGAAAACATAAAACACATTCATCTGCTTTCTAAAATCTATCATTGATCCTCACCATTATTTCATAAAAGAACATTTATGATCAAAAAAGGAGAAAATAATCTTGAAATAGTATGCATTTCTTTAAATCACCTTAGCTTAGTAAAAAAATTATTAATTTTGTAATTTTGCTGATGTTTGACCTGTTTTATAAATCACTTTTATAATTGATTTACCTGTAGCAATAATGTTATTGTCCACATGTGTCAAGGACTGTGGGCGGCTGCGAAGTTTGCTTTTGAAAGATCTTGGTCTACGAGGGGATGCAGGTGGCAGAAGAATCTCTGATGACTGGATTTTGTTATCTTTAATTGCCCGAAGGCGTTCATAGAGCTCCTGTAGCTCCTTATTCTGCTGAGTTTGAAGATTTACCACCTCCTGAATGTGTCTGAATGAAAATCATGCAGAAAACATTTTAATGGCATAGAGTTGTGCCAAGAAACTCTAAATTACTACAAATAAAGTTGAACAAGGAATTTAGATTAAGAATCTGGAAATATACATATTTTCACAATTTTAAGATGGAAAATGCCTTTCTAAGTTGACATTAAATTCATCAAACATAAAAAGGTGAACAAATTGACAAGAAAAAATTTCTAAAACTTCAACATAGTGAAAGACAAAATTTAAAACAAAATTTAAAGTCATATAATAGTGATATTAACCTTTCCTTTATTCTATGTTGCAAGTATAAACAGGAAGAAAATATTTGCAATGTACCATACATGATTGATATCTAGCACATATAAATAGTTCCTAGAAATTAACAGAGAATAAACAACCTTATAGACAAAAGGGGAAAGAATATGAAGAGGCAATTCCATGGAAGAGGACATTCAAGTAACAAAGAAACATGACACGATACACAGCTTCACTATTAATTAGGAGAACACAACTATTTTTTTAAAAATATTTTTAATTGATCTGATTAGAAAAAACTATAAAAGATTAATAATGTCCAGTCCAACGTTGTTAAGAGGTGGGAAAATAAATGCACTACTATCAATTCATATTAAATACCGGCAACATTAATAAAAATTATGTTTAGATAAAAAAGAAGTGGGAAAATAGTCACTTTCATATATTTTTGTTTGGTGTGTAAAATAGTATGTACACTGGAAGACAATTTTAGCAGTTCCTATCAATTTAAATTAAACACACCTTTTAGTCCAGCAATTCCACTTTTAGACATCTACTCTACAAAAACATATAAATATACAAAAACATAAAGATGTTCAGTTTAACATTGCTTACATATGCAAAACATGAGATAAAACTGGCATGCCTATTAAGGAAGGATTAAATAAACTTTAAATGGCGACATACTATTCCAATATATACAATAAAAATTATCTGTGCAAACATGAATATATACAAAAATATATATACTATATATAAAATGCAACAATGTTAAGCTCAAAATCATAGAATAACATGTATATTGTGATACAACTTTTGTAAAAAGCAAAAACTATATATCTGTAAATGCATAAAAATGATAAGCAAGATATATACCAAGCAGAATTCACAGTAGTTGCCTCTGAGAGGTTAGTGCATGAGAAAGAGATTATTTTATGTGATTTTTTTCACTGTTGTAATATTATTATTTATAATAAAAAATATATATTTGGGACGTCATCAACATGGCGGTGAACGGACACTACTATCAACTCTCTCGAAAGAGAAGCCGCTTATAAAGAGACATCAGCCAAACCCAGAGAAGATCCAGAAACGCTGGATAAATCTAACACCCTCATGGGTGAGGAGGACCTGGAAAGAAGCTAAAAAGACTGACTAAGGAGAAGAAAGATCTACCAGATCCCCTCCCCGCCTCCCCTCAGCGCAAAACCGGACCAGGAGACCAAGACGAGATGCACCTGAGGAGACCCAGAAAAAGAAAGGTGGGCAGAGACGTCTCCCTGGGCACGGCAGAGTGATAAACTCGAGACTGACACCAGCAGCTCCCCCAGGCAGCAAAAGAGCCCGGGAGAGGGCAGAGTGCACTGGGGAAGTTGGTGGGACACAGAACAAAGCCCCGGGAAGCCATGGTGTGGCCCCTCCCCCCCCACCTCCATTAAAGATCCAGAACTCTAGCCCCCCGCTGGAACAGAACTCTGAGGTAGTGGTTTACCCACTCCTTCAGTAACACTGGCAGTATCTACCCACTGGAGGAACTGCAGGAAGGAAAAAAAAAAGCACCCAGCTGCAGGTGCAAGAGAAACTCAGGACAAAAGCAGCACACTGTAGGGACTCCCTCTCCTGCTTGCGCAAGAGAGGGAGAGCTGCCAAGGCAGCTCCATCATGCCGCTCTGCCCTTGAGAATTACCACGGGAGGGGATCAACTTCACCACCCACAGATAAAGATCTCGGGCTAGGCTGCTGCGATCACCCTCCAGGCGCGGAAGAGGTGCGGAACAAAAGCCACTTGCGCCTTCCAGTTGCGCACGCCCCGGATTGGCCGCTGCCCTCCAGCAGCGTGCGCGCGCCCACGCCGCCTGCACCCTCCAGCTGTGCGCACCCCGTGCCGCCTGCACCCTCCAGCCGCCGCACCCCACGCTGCCTGTGCACTCCAGCCACGCGCGTGCCCGCCCCGGTGCAGCTGCCTCCCTTCAGCCGTGTGCGCCCTGCGCCGCCTGTGCCCTCAAGCCGAATGCGTGCCCGCCCCGGTGCAGCCGCCAACCTTCAGCCACGCAAGCCCCGTGCCGCATGCGCCCTTCAGCTGCGTGCAAATGGCGCCCGCCAGCGCCCACCAGCCGGGGTTCTTGGAACTGAGTGGAGACAACTCTAGGAACACCAACCACCATGACCACCAGGGGCTTGGCTTAACAGGGCCAGAATCAGTTAGATCACCACTCCCCAACATCCAAGAAGGAGAACCCAAAGAGATGCCTGCCAAGACCAGTGCCACAATCTCCCAACACTTACAACAAATCAGAAGACAAACAGGGAGAAGGAAAAATATAAACAACCAAGCAAGCCCTCAAGGAAAGGACACGGAACAAAAAGAAAATCAAGTACCAAAACACATCGACAATGACACGGAAGAACTTCTCTCTCTGTCAGATAACGAATTTAGAATCATGGTTAAGGAAATCATGATAAAGGAAAAGAAAGAAATGGAAAAAACAATTAACGATCTGAAGAATGAAATCGAGACCCTGAAGAAGGAAAATAAGAGCTTAAAGGAAGAACTAAAGATCTCCGGGAACAGCGATAAAAGCAGAATCGATGAAACGGAAGACCGCATTAGCGATCTCGAAGATGCAAATATTAAAAGATCCAAAAGGGAAAAGGAAATTGAAGCACGAAGAGAAAAGAATGAAAAAAACAACTCAAGATCTATCTGACACCATGAAAAGAGGAAACATAAGAGTAATAGGAATTCCAGAAGGAGAAGAGAGGGACCAAGGAGCAGAGAAACTATTTAAGGAGGTGATAGAAGAAAATTTCCCGAGTATGAAATTTTCCGGCATACAAGAAGCAAGAAGATCTCCAAATCACCATGATGCCAGAAAACCCACACCTAGACATATCATAGTTAAACTCACACAAATACAGGACAAGGAAAAAATATTGAAGATGGCAAGGGGGAGGAAACAACTTATAAAGGAAAACCAATCAGGATGACATCTGACTTCTCTGAAGAAACGCTAAGGGCAAGGAGAGGATGGAGAGACATATTCAACAAACTCCAAGACAATAAATTCCAACCTAGAATACTTTATCCCGCAAAGCTCTCTTTCCTCTATGAAGAAAGGATAAGGATCTTCCCAGACAAACACAGTCTTCAGAAATTCGTCATGACTAAACCCCCACTACAAACAATACTACAAGAAGTCCTAAAACCAAAACTGACAAAGGAATGATAAAGACTAGAATAAGACATGGAATAAAACCACAAAAAGACAAACAAAATGGCCAACATAGATGCCAATCTATCAATATTAACTCTAAATGTAAACGGACTCAACTCATCAATAAAAAGGC